>CAUYSK010025843.1:0-35302 GCA_963575035.1 Avahi laniger
TTCAATGATGTTGTGGTAGATTGTATTATTTGTTCAAAATACCTGCTGATACTCCCTGCTGGGACCTTTCCATGTGGGAGAATTATACTTCCTACCCCGTGAACACCAAGTTTGCCCATTGGACTTGCTTTGACCAGTGAAATATGGATAAAAGCTTACAGCCCCATTGTGTGGTTTTGCCATCATTTATTGTTTTCCTTCTGTCAAAAGACCACCAGGTGCCAGGCAGGGGCTCCTTTGCCTGCGACCTCAAATGAAAACAGCATGGAGTAGGGATACAGCCTACTCCAAAGAACTGGTATTATAAGCAAGAAATAAACCTTCGTCGAAAGCCGCTGAGATTTTGAGATTGTTACTGCAGCATAACTCTGTCCGTACTGGCCAATGCCGAGGTGGTTGTTATTTCAATGTATGAGGACAAGGGAGATTATGGTAGAAAGAAGACTTGGAAGGGAAGACTGGAGCCAGTGCACACCATGTGGCGAAGGTTGGATTTAAATTTTAAGTGTGAGAGGTTTGATAGGGGTGAGGCAGGAAATTACTTCTAAAAGCAGAAGGGACAATTATCCAGAAAGGGACAGATACAGGAGGTGGGCAAACCAGTTGGGCTGTGATAGTAACAGTCCCAATGAGAGAAACTAAAGCCTCAACAGAGAAACATGGGCAGGGTCCATACAAATGAAAAGTTGGAGGTTTATGGAAGAGTGACTCAGAAAGAAAAAAAAAATTATTGGCCATGAAAATTTACTTGGCATGCACAATGAGAAATGGATTCAAAGATGAGATCAAGATTTTGGAAGCGATTATCTTGGTAGATGGTATCCCACAAGAACACAATTTGGAATAGATATGATAACTTCCTTCTAGAGCCATTGAACTTGAGATCACCCTGGGCTGCCCCGTAAGAGATGTTCAGAGACAGTTAGCTTGAGGGCCTGGAAAAGGGGAATCTTCGGTTGATCTTTGTATTTGGGCATCATCTGCATCAGCGTGCAATTTGGACAACATTATCTAGGGACAGTACTGGAACAGAAAGAGAAGAATGAAGAAAAGGAAGTCGGAGTTTGGACGAGAATGAACCTCCTGGGAGGGGTGTCAGGCGTTGCTCTGGAGAGCGCTGCCGTGCTGGTGGGTGAGGAGCTGTGTCCGCATCTCGCAGGGGCGGTTAAGAGTGTCAGGAGGCAAATTAATGCCCACTCCTTAGTTAACTGTAAATAGGTGCTTCAGTGTTTCCGATATTACTTTAAACCAGTTAAGCTTTGGTGAAAAAAAGAAAGTAGTACCCAGTTATAAGGTCAAGGATTTATAAACACTCATTATGAGAGTGTAAGTTCAAAGTTTTCTTCAATGTAAAAATGAAAACCAGAATAAAAGCAGCCATTACTTGACAAAAAAAAAATCCTTATGCATGAAAGTTTGTAGTTTTGACCTTTATTTTTTATGTCTTTGCTGTGTCTATCAGTTTGAAAGGCATTTACTACACTCTTTATGAGTTATGTTTTTAAGTAAAAATGGTTTTGATTAGATTGTGACCTACTAATCTTTCTTCTCCATTTCCACACCTCAGGGACACCTAACTAGCAGATTTTCATAACCGTAACTGAGGGGCTAGACTACTTCTTGTTCTTGCCCTCCCCAGCCCTTCATGCTTCATAGACGATGTACCTATGGTTTTTGAAGTTTCACCAAGGGCTGCTCCCTGGATAAAATAGATTGGTGATATGCCACATTCCCTAAGAATAAGCCAGAATACACTCCATTTCTCTCCCTCTGGCTTCACACGTTAGTGTGTTAGGATCCTGGGCCATTATGGCAGAGAAAAGTTCACCTAATGGTCCACCGTCAACCTGCTGGTGGCTGCAGGAACGACAGACACAGAGCTCGGGAGAAGTCACAGGGGTATATGAGATTGCCAGGGCAGAGAGAGCGTTAGACACGCTGGTGTAAGATGCCACTCATGGGTGTGAAGACATAACCTGCCCCTTTTCTGAGAGCAACACTAGCCTGAGGGATTTCATCTGGAATATTAATTTTCTTTCAATTCTCCGCCTGTTTACATTTACTTTAAGATTTTAAGGCCTTTCTCAAACTTGAAGAGTTTAGGACACAGTTCTCTTGTAGGCATTGATCAAATTATTAAATAAGGTCAATCCTTTGGCAATGTTGCTATTTACCCCAGAGAAGGCTGTCTGTGCCCCAACCTTTTATTGTCTATGTCTAAGCTGCCTTATCGTCATTGGTGAAACGCCCTCTCTGACTGCACTGTGGATTGGAGTTGTGGACTTAAATTATAGACACTCGTGTTTCCAGGCCCCGGATGAGAAGATTCTCCCTCCCTCCTTTGCAGGAGCCCAGCGTCGCCATGTGCCTAAGGCTCCTTCCACACCTCAGCGCCCCCAGGTGGCTTCCTGGTCTTGACCTCATCTTTCCGCCTCTTTGAAAGTTGTGTCCACATGGTCACATCCTCACGTGGCAGCTCCCTGGGATGCGGGGCAGACTGCTGATTTGATGAGCTAATCACTGCACGTATGACTGGAGGTGGCCACCCTAACAAGCTGCTGTCTTGGGTTGTGCATTTTCTTATTAACAGAGGCCATTCGGAGACATAAACCTTAACCCAAGTAGCTGTCATTAGCATTACCATACTCAGGAAGGTGGAGGAGATATTTTTTGAGATGCCTTTAGGCCCCTTTAATCACGCCACTCAGTGATCAGCTCCTTCATCTCCTTACTATGTGTGTGTGAAGAATGAAAACTAAATGCCGTTTCCACGTCGGTAGAGCAGAGATAAGGCCATGGTCCATTATTAACATTGCTGCATTTTAATTAATGACTAAAGCTAATTGAGTGACTCAGCTTTAGGCAGTTTTCTAGATTCAAACTCATCCATTATAATTCACATTGCAAAAGCCTTCTGAAGGAACTGTGTTATTCACAAGACTCAAGACAGTTAAGGAGAGGCCTCAAGGATGTCCTGTGTGGAGGGCAGAGTCTCTAATCTGTGATTTTCCTAGTGACCATCACTGCCTCTCCACGCTGGAAGCACAGCAAGAGTGATACAGCAAGCCATCCTGTGAGCGGTGGGGGCTTCCAGGCCACTCTTGTGCTTAGAATGAAGCTAGAGAAAGTGAGAGTGAGGAGATGAACATGACGAAAATGCAGGGGGCTGTGGGTCCAGACGTCAGATGAGTGTGTCCTCCTGAAACCACTTGCAAGTTGGTCCTGGGCTGGGGCACAGCTAGAACAGGGGCTGGGGAGGGACTGTCGTGAAAGCAGACAGCAAACACCAGGAGCAGGGGCCAGACCAGAAGAGTCCTGGGTGA
This sequence comes from Avahi laniger, assembly GCA_963575035.1. NCBI lineage: Eukaryota > Metazoa > Chordata > Mammalia > Primates > Indriidae > Avahi > Avahi laniger. The sequence continues at coordinate 3,324 of CAUYSK010025843.1, forward strand.
CTCCTCAGCCTGGATGCTTCGCTGTAGGCGAAGCTCTGCTCTTTCCTGTGTCGTGAGACCTCATCATGCTCCTTCTGGATGGTCCTTGTAATATCCGCGACCTATGTATCTTTGGACATCTAATGGATTAGGAGAGGAGCTCAAATCTCCATAATTTGGAGGCCAGAAAAGACAGAAGGAAGTGTATACAGTTGTCCCTCAGGATCTGCAGAGGATTGATTCCATGACCCCCTGTGGATACCAGAAATCTGTGGGTGTTCAAGTCTCTTATATAACACAGCACACTATTTGCATATAACCTATACACATCCTCCTGTATATGTTAAATCATCTCTGGATTATTTATAATAATGAATAGAATGCAAATGCTATGTAAATAGTTTTTATACTATATTTTCAAAATTTGTATTATTTTTATTGTTGTAGTTTTAAAAATATTTTTAATCTGGGGTGTGTTGAATCCACGGATGCAGAAATCCACAGATAGGGAGGGCCAATGGTACTTCTGTTACCTACAGGTAAAGAAATGGGATTACACAGGTCGATTTGCTTGTCCAAGTTCTTACAGGTAGAACAATTAGTTTCTGAGCAATATATTTTTTAACTTCACATCTTGGGTTTTCCACATTCACTCTGCTTGTTAAAATTGCACCAAATACCCAGGCTGCAAATACAGAAGTATAGATAGTGCTACTCCTTATGTATCTTCTCTTTTCTAGGATGTGCACATGGTTTAGGTTCCCCTTGTGGTGGTTGAGATAGACCAGACAAGGATGTCATGCCAAAGGTTTTGCATGAAGTTTCTAGGTACCCAGCCTAGCTGGGTAAGTGAGGCATTTTCCTGTGATGCTGACAGCGTTAGAATTGCGAGAGTTCATGTCACACTTCAGGAATGAATTGGAGCCAAGTGTCCCATCTGAGAAAAATTGAGGCAACCAGAAGAGAACTTTCTCAGACTTCCAACAGCCCATCGAACCCCCCATAGCATCTCCATCGTCACAGCCTGCCTTTCCACTCGCTTCCACGGATGACCTTATGTCCCCTCAATGACAACCAGTCTCTCCATGTTTTCACTAGATCATGTCAACTCTTATCCACCGAGGACATTGCTCCAGCAATTCTTTCTTGTCTCTCCTGCACCGTCAAGCTCTGCTCTCTATTGATTCCCAGCTGCAATCATACATTCTGTTACTCCTCTCAGCCTAAAAATTCTTCCCTTGACCCCACTTCTAGCAATTGCTCCTTTGTAGCAAAATTTCTTTTTTTCTGTTCCTTTTACAATCCACTCCAATTTGATTTTCTCTCTGACCCTTCCACTGAGACTGCTCTTGTCGTGGGCACTGATGAACTCCATGGTGAGAAAGCCAATGGCCAGTTCTCAGGGCTCACCTGGGTTGACCTGCCAGCAGCAGGTGACACAGCTGATCACACCCTTCCCTCTGAAACGCTTTCTTCCCTTGGCTTCTATGACACCACACTCTCCTAGTGGGTTTTCCAACATGCCAGACTCCCCTATTCTGCCTTGTTACCTCTCTCTCGTTCCCCTGGCCTCCTGCTGTCAGAGCCCCAGAGTTCAACCTTGATCTTCTCACTCCTCTGTCTGCACTCGCTCCCTTGATGGTATAATTCAGTCTCATGGCTTACAATGCCACCGACATTCCATAGAATGGAATTCCACCGACATTCCACTTTTATGTCTGTAGATCTCATATAATGAACCCTCTCCTTGACGTTTACACTAGAAGGTCTAATAGGCATCTCTAACTTTCTATCTCCAAAGCTGAACTTCTAATCTTCTTCCTAAAAGCCCTTCTACCTGAACCCTCATCCATTTTAGTCTACGACAGCTTCATCTTTCAAGCTGCTCAGGCTGAAAACTTAACTAGCCTCAACTTTTCTCCCTTGTCCGTATCTCATATATGGACATCCAGGAAGTCTCACTCCCCCCAGCATCTGTCCCTCACATGGAAGCTCGAGTGATCCTTCAGAAATGTAAGTCACATCATGTGATTCCTCTCCTCAAAACCTTCCAGTGGATTCCCACCTCAATTAGAGGAAAAACTGAAGTTCTCACTTGGCTCTGTTATCTCTCTGAGTTCACGTCCTGCTATCTTCCTTCCGGGCACACAGCACTTAGGGCTTTTGCGCTGGGATGCTTTGCTCCCATGTAGCTGCATGGTGACTTCTTCACCTCTTTCAAGACTTTATTTAAATGTCGCCTTGTCAGTGAGGCCTGCCTTGACAAAGCCACTGACCATTGCAAATGCTTCCCCCTTATTCCTGGCACCCTGAATCCCTTTATACTGTTCTGGTCTGTCCTTTGTTCCATGGCATTTTGATCACTTTTTAATATACCATACAACTTACTCATTTATGAAGTCTAGTGTTTATGATCTGTCACTTCCTTCTAAGATGTTAGCCTCACAATAGCAGGGATTCCTGTTTGTTATCTTCATTGTTGCTCAAAATGCCTAGAAAACCCTCCTAGAACCTAGTTGATCAATAAATATTTGCTAATTGAATGGATGAATAAATAATGTCTTTACCAGGGAGAAGAGTTGTCATTGGGTCAGAAGCTGGGAAGAGCAGGAAGCAGGGAAGGGAGGGGAGCAGAGGATCCGGGATGGGGACCACGGACAAGCCTGGCATGGCAGAGCTTTCTTCTAAGTGGTGGTACTGGACTAGCAGATGCAACTTACCACGGAGCACCGAAAACCTGGTTTCTTCACAATTTTACATACGATGTGGCTTCTAGCATCTCCACTACCTTGATTTTCCCCTCTGCTCAAAATTAAAATAAGATATTCCAGACACACTCAGTCTAGCAGCCCATTAATACGAGGACCAGCGCCTCCCTTTGTCTGAACCTACATGTTCAGCAGTGGTCAGAGAGATCATTACCTTCCCAGTGTTAAATGACACATGACTCCTCTCGAGCCTGCTGTCAGCCAAACCACGCGTTTCTATTGTTTATTTTTCCATACAAATCATGCTTAAACAAAATCTTCTCCGTTCTATTATTTTAAGTTATATGTACGAGTTTGTATTTTTTTCTATTAAATTAAATCTTTTCAGTTTAGATCCATTATTCTGGCCTGTTAAGATCTCCATCCAATATTTTAGTAAACCTTCAGAACTTTATATTGTCTGGAAATCTGACAATTAAAAAAAAATCGTTAAGTTATTGATAAAAGACTGTCCTGGACGGAGCCCAGAGCAAGACCTGTGCCAAACTGCTACAAACCCTCCTTCCCACAAGAGCAGGATCTATTGAAGCCAGCTATTTCTTAACATTGCCCGCAAAATTGTTACTGAATAAAATACTTTGCTGAAATCCAAGTGTAGCATGCCTATGAGATCCTGCTGGATTCCCAGTCCAGTGTATTGACCAAAAGAGAAAATGAAGCCAGTTTGGCGTAGTTCTGTTAGATAAGCTCATACAGGCTCCTGTGAGCACTTTGTGGGAGATCATGAATTGTCTTTTATTAATGCTATCTGGAGCCCAGGCTTCCTATCTGCAGTTTGAACATTTGATTCTTTCCATCACAGTGACATCTTGTCTCTGTGTTGTGACTTATATTTGGAAGGAACCATTCATATACTCCTGTATGGGTGATTTTTGTCACTATATACTGTTTTATATCAATGCATATATGAAATCTTACCATAGTTTTCAGTGTCATTTTTTTTTCCTATTTTGCTCGGCGCTTTTCTCTGGTTCTTCCTCTTCCCTGCTTTCCTTGGCCATCCACTCCTCCCCCAGGTATCACACATTGACACCTAGTGTATGCATTTCTGTATACCCCGATATGTAATCATAAACGATCTTCTTTACGAATTCTCAGATAGCCTATTTCAAAGAGAATCAGTTTAATTATTCTCCCCAAGACATGATATTACCTGTAAAACTGTCCTTGAAACATCTCTTCTACTTTGAGAATCCACCTAAAAGTAATAGAATAATTCATTTTTCTGTTTATTCAGTAAGATTCATTGATCTCCTCCTATGGAGTAGGCACTGTGTTAGGTTGTGCAGTAATTCCAAGCCTTGCCAAGGTTTGGAGTTTAATCCACCTCTCTATCTTTGTTCTGGCCTCTGACAAAAACAAAACAAAACAACAACAAAAAACTCTCCTACTTAGAAGACTTCTATTGTGAGCTGAATGTTTGTGTCTCCTCAGTTCATGTGTTGAAGCCCTCAGCTGCAGTGTGGCTATGTTTGGAGATGGAACCTCTTAAAGAAGTAATTAGGTTACATGAGGTCATAAGGGCAGGGCCCTGATCGATCTCTTTAGTGTCATTTTAAGAAGAGACACCAGAGAGCTCTCCCTGTCTCTTGCTCTCTGGAGGGCCTGAGAGAAAGCATTGTCTACAAACCAGGAAGAGAGCCCTCAGCAGAAACCCACTAGGCTGGCACCTCGACCTTGGATTCTCAGCCCTCAGAAGTATGAGAAAATACATGTCTGTTGTTGAAGCCACCAGTCTCTGATATTTTGTTATGGCAGCCTGAGAAGACGAATACAGATTCTCTTAGAGCTTAACCCCATGTTTCAGTTATCTATTGCTGTGCAACAAGCCACCCTAAAACTTAGTGGCTTAAAACAGCAATGGTTTATTATGCCTCATACTTCTCTGGGGCAAGGTCCTCATTCTTCTGCTGGTCCTGCCTTTGGTCTTCATTCAGCCTGGAAGAACCCCTAAGATGGTGCCACTTCCTTCAGGGCTTCTCTCTCATTCAGGAGCCTGGTCAATATTTCCTTACCTCATGACAGCTGGGTTCTAAGAGCAGATTCTTTAAGAACTGTGCTAAAATGTCTAGAATGTTGCTTTGGCCACAGTCTGCTTGCCAAAGTCAGTCTCGAGGCAGCCTATGTTCAAGGGGAGAGTAAATAGGTGGCACCTCTTGGGGTACATGGCAACATGCTCGTACAAGGAAGAGAGAGATTGATTGGGGCTAACTTTGAGGATGATTACCATATTTTCTAGCTCCTAGTTTTTGTCATCCCTTCCTTCTACAAAATTCTCTGTTCATTTCCATCATATAGGAAGTCTTTTTCTTGACTCTGCCACTCAAACCCATTTCTGTTTAATGACAAATGTTTGAATGCCTCTCTCAAATCTACTTCCCTTTCCCCATTTTGATTGTGGCCAAGATTGTAGCCCTATAGTAACTCTTCCTGGGCTACTGTAATCACTTCTAATCCAGCGTCCTTCCTCCAGACTCCTGTTCCACTCATTAAGCATATTGCTGCTGGAGTAATCTCTTTGAAATAAAACCAAGACAGTTTGACACCTTTCCCAAAAACCTCAGTGGCTCCTCATTTTCTATTAAATTAACACTAACTGATCCTCAAACCATCTATAATATGCCTCCCATCCATATTATCCTGGTTGGACTACATACCTACATACAATTGATTTTTCTTGTCTTGTGAAATGTTCTCCATATTTCCCAATTTCTCTATCAAAATCCTACATATTTGTCACAGCCCATTTTCCAGATTTTCCATAAAGCTTCTTCTGATAGCCCGGGTAGAGATGCCCTCTCCCTGTTGTGTATTTCAACAAGTATTTGTTCCTGCTATGTCTGCACTCATCCTGTTCTGGCTTATATCAGAATTAGTTAGTAATGTCATTGGGGGTCTCTTTCCCCTCTACAAGACAGAGAGCTCTTAGGGGTCAGGGCCTCATTCTAACTCAGTTCTATAGCACCTTCAGTGCTTGACATGGTATCTGGTCCAAAATATTTGCTTAATAGATCCTTGATCTATGAAATTGGATGAAATGTACAAGAATTACAGGATGATCTATTCCCAGAAGTCAAAGTTAGAAATATCCACTTTTTGGGAGTGGAGAAAATTAAGGAGAGATGCATGGTAGAGAGAGAGGGGCTACAAGGATTCTAAGTCCCTCCTCTTCTCCCCCATTCACTTCATCCTTCCCATTTGTACTGGGGATTCCTCACTTCCGGTTCTCACTCCAGAGGGAGACAGAGCCTGCTGGCTGAGAGCCACAGAGCCCCATCTTACTGAGGGGGATATTTTGGGCAGGAGGAATAAGAGTATATACTGCAATATATAGGGAAAACATCTCATTTGAATAGCATCATTACAAATTATGATTATTCATTATTTGGATATTGTTACCTAGGTGACCCACTTTGTTTCAAGACCCAAACATGCAGGTTCTTGCTATAGTGCTCATCGGGGTTAAATGCTGTGTAAGACAGTGTTGTAGGCTGAATTGTAACCATCCCCTCCTGCCCGAATTTTCCATTACCTCAGACAGTGACTGTATTTGGAGACAGGGCCTTTGAGGAGGTGATTAAGTTAAAATGAGGCCGTTAGGGCGAATCTTAATCCAATATGACTGGTGCCCTTATAAGAAGAGGAAATTTAAACACACAGAGAAACACTGGAGATGTGTGCACACAGAGTCAGGAACATGAAAAAACCTAGCGAGAAGGAGGACATCTGCAAACCAAGCGGAGAGACATCAGGAAAAATCAAACTTGCCAACACCTTGGTCTTGGACTTCTAGTCTCCAGATTTGTGAGAAGTAAATTTTTGTTGTTTAAGTCATCCAGTCTGTGATATACTATTTTGTTACGGCAGCGCTAGCAAACTAATACAAATAGGCTATAGGCATTGTGATTGTTTGGTTTTTCTAACCCTCCCTGCTCTCTAGTGTTCTGCAGGTACTGCAATGACCTTCTGGTCCCTTTGCTATGTAGGGAAATTCTTCTGGTCTGCCTTCAGGTACCCTGAGCACAGTGTTATTTCTCTGAATATTAAGTTCTGGCAAAATCACATAAAGAACATGATTCTCCTAGGCTAACCAGAAAGCTAGTTGCCACAAGGCTAACCGGTCATTTTTAAAAGCACGTAGAGGGCAACATTCTGAGTATTAAAATTTGGTTTTTCCCAAACAGTGCATAACCTTGCCCAGGACACACTCTAAAAGCACTTTCCATTTATGAAGTTTATTGTTCTGTTTATTTGATTTACTTCCAAGTTCTGCCTGTGACATTTCCCATGTCCTTTTTAGAAGGACAAAATCGTGTTGTTTTGGGAGATTGGTAGAAACAGACCCTAAAATGCGTTTCAACTCTTAAACCCATGCTTGGTCGTCAGGGCCAAGTGACTCAATGCAGCACGCAGAAGGAGACGGAGCCAGGGCTCAGCATCAGCCACGAGGAATAAAACAACAGAGGGAAAAAAAAAGGACTGGGAGATGGGATATGGCTGTAGTGACTCAGACTTATTCCCTGGAGCCCAGGCCTCTTTGAGGTTTCTTAGCTCGATTCCCATACTTAGTCCATTTTTTTGAGCCAGCTTCTATTCTGTTCCCTGCTTTACCATGGCAGCCTTTGCTCCGCAGCTGGGGCTCATTTGGTTTGGATTTTCATGTATAAATTGCTGTCAGCAAGGACTTCTGGGAGCAAATTGGTGAAAGTGACCTAAAAAGGGAACTCCAGAGGTGACCGGAAAGACTCAGAATTTTCATCCTTTCTCTCTTCCTCCAAGAATTTGTGTCACCCTTTGCCAAGGAACAAATAGCTTTGAAGCTTGGGTAATTTCTTTTATTTAAAAGCTGCAAACCACCTTAGATGAGATGCCATCAAACAAAAGCATGTTTCCCCGTCCTGCAGCGGAGAGCGTGCGGCGGCTAGTGTTTGGGATTCGAAGTCCCATTTGGACACACTTCAAAGCGAGACTCCAGGCAGAATTTCTGAGAGCTCCGCCGCCACCGGGACTCACGGAGTTCCAGGTGCCGGGGCCTGAACTCGGTTCCTGCGTCTGAGCGGGATCCTAATTGCTGTCTTTTTCATCTTCCTTCACAGCCTATCAAACGGAGGCCACTTCACAGCAGGACGCGTAGGTTCACAATAATAACAGCAAAATCTGTAATGATTTAATTTCCCTTAAAAAAAGTCTTTGCAGTGATTCTGAGGCTTAGCACCCGTGCAGAAATTTCAGCTGTGACAAGGAAGTGCAGGGACAGCTCAGATGATGGCAAAGCAAATCTGGCAGCTGAGAACTGGGAGCAAACAGGGACAGTAGGTGTGAATGTCCCTTCACACACTAGGGCGTGCAAACATAGAACTTTCTAGTTTTACATAACAACTCATTTTTTTCCCTCTGGACCTCATTTCATGAAGGTGATGTTATTTGATCTCAGTCACCTCAGGAACTTCAAGGTCCCAGTGATTCCTAAAGGCCATCTTTAGGATGACCCTCCAATAGGGAGTTTTGAGGTATCCATGGGCCTGTTGGGATCTGGTCACTTACCTTGGTGACTTGCTATCTTGATGTACCTCGTGCCTGTGCCCCTGGGCTCTAGCAGCTCTATTTACTACGTCCATGCAGATCCCGGGAGCCCCCAAATCATCGGGCCCTTCACACAGGGCTCTGAGACTCCCCCATGTGTGTCTACACTGGGTATTCAGCCAGCACCTCCCTGGGATTTGCTATTTCACGAGGCTCTGGAGGGAGCGCTCTTCTTCATACCTCTCTTGGGTTTGGCCACATTTCAGGGGCAGAACAAGCACCTCTAGACTCACCCTCATTATTTTGACACCAATTCTCTTTCTCTGTTCCCAGCTAGGGGGATATTTTTTACACATGAGGTAGGGGCAAAGACATTGAACTCTACCTTCCTCAATCTCCCTGATTCGGGAAGCTCAACATTCTTTAAATCTCTTTGTTTCAAGCATTTGTTTGTGTCAGGAGTGCTTTCTGCACCTAAAGACTTTAAGCCTTTGGAAATAACATCTAGGAAAATCTTTTCCTTGTCTTACTTTCTGTTATGTTATGATACATTCTCCCTGCAAGGCAAGGATTGCAGGCATCCTAGGGATTGGGGTGAGGGTGAGGAAGGCAAGAAGCAGAGGAGGCATGATGGGGAAATTTTTAGGAAAAAGTCTTATTGATTAACATTTCAAAGATATGATTGTAACTTAATAGCTTCCCGTTGGCCAGGCTCATGCCTGTAATCCTAGCACTGTGGGAGGCCAAGGCAGGAGGGTCACTTAAGGTCAAGAGTTTGAGACCAGCCTGAACAAGAGCCAGATCCATCTCTACTAAAAATAGAAAAAATGAACTGGGCATGGTGGCGCATGCCTGTAGTGCCAGCTACTCGGGAAGCTGAGGCAGGAGGACCCCTTGAGACCAGAAATTGGAGGCTACAGTGAGCTATGATCGCACCATTGCACTCTACCAGGGGTGACAGAGCCAGACTCTGTTTCAAGAAAAAAAAAATGGCTTCCTGTTGTCATCTCAGGACTGCACTGGGACAACGAGCACCCTCTTGCATCTTGCCTTTCACTCTAGAGACTTTCCTTCAGGGATTTAGAAATTTAGAGACTTTCCTTACCTGTTGTCATGGCGATCCTGGTCCCTGGCTCTGAACGTACCTGTTGTGCCCTTAGACTCTATTGATCTTAAGCAGTTCTTTGGCTGGACAAGCACTACCCGGGAAGCATCTTATTCCAAATTTGTCTTCCCGCATGCATGCATTCCTGTTCCTGAAGCCCTTTCTAACCAACCCCAGAAGACTAGAGAAGGCTCTCCTGTTATTCACCCTTTCAGTGCTCCGGAGTTCTTCTTTCATAGCACGTCACAACAGCAAGTATTTAATTGTGCTGTTATTTGCTAAATACTCATCTTGCCCACCTTGAAGATAGGATTATAATGTAATGTGATACTGTATTGCGATTTTACAGATGCAAGAATGGAGAGTGAGCGATTAAATGACCATAGTCGCAAGCCAACGCTACACTGTGCTCTGCCTTGTAAACTTAGTCTCAGCTCTGTGCTTTCTCGTCTACTGTGTGCCCACGGTGCTTGGCATGGAGCAGGTGTGTAATGAATATTTATTAGGTAATAAATTAATGAGCAATAAACCAGTCAGATGTTGTGGGGAGGGGAACAGAGGTCCAAATGTGAGTTCCTATTGTTCCAGGCACTTCCACGTAAACTTTATCCGTATCCTTGCCTCAGCGCTCTCTCTGAAAGCAAGCTTCATTGTCCCTGTTTTGTAGAAAAGATTCCGAGGGTCTGAGAGTTGGGGGGGATTGTTTCTAAGGTTATTCAGCTAATAAAGGGCAAGTGTTTCTTTGATTCCCTACTTAACGTGTTTTCCTTAGCATCTGCTTGTCTTTGAAAATAACCTCGAACCTTCTACGAATGGCTGCTACCTCACTAAATGATATTTACTTTTTCAAGAAAGAATGGTGACTAAACCAAGTGGGTTTCCAGTCCAGTTAGCGCCCTGTGGAAAGAACTTTAGGCCAATCATGTTACCAGAGTTGGTTGGAAATCCTTCCCGGGTTGCTGAAACGACACTGTAGAGACGCACCTGTGTTCTGCCCACTTTCTTCCTTTCTCCTAAATACCAGACGCGCTCTGTTTCCAACACAGTATTCATCCTGTTTTTAGGGCCTTGATTTCAGAGCATGAGTCTGGGAATGGGGCTAGAGTATCCACTCTATGCAAAGTATCAAAAACAGTGTAGAAGATCCCATCACCCGCTGCCCAAAGAACACGCATTCCTATTATTCTTGCTCTAGCGGCTTGTATTGTCAAATGCAAGAAACATATGGCAAGTTAAGCAATTAGTGCAAGAAAAATATGATGGATTTTGTGACTTTAAAAGAACACCTCGGGGGCAGGGTGTGGTTGGCTGGGGGGAGATTAATGCAGGCAGACAGGGGACTGGAAAGCAATTCGAGGGAGAGAAGACTTGGGCCTTGAACAAAGTATAAGATTTCTTTATCCGTTGAAGCAGGCAGGCAGATAAGAGATGATTACAAGGGTAATGAGCATTCCAAGAAAACCTAGTGGTTTATCCTGGCTCTAGATCTCCAATTTAGAGAACTTCCAAGAAGCACAGGCGGCCCTAGGTCAGCTTGCAAGTTGGAATACAGCACATGTGGTTTGAGTTTCGTTGAGGTTGGAGTGTCTCGGGGCCAGCTTAGGTGTACCTCAAAGAGAGCCAGAGCTCTCCATCAGTTTCAGAGCTCTCCCACTCTCCTGGAAGCGTTCCTGACCGCAAGACCCGTCTCTGGGTCTGAGCAGATTAGATCCGGAAGCCCTGCCCAACAAACCTCCCGGCCAGGCCAGATGGAATTAATAACTGCCAGGGTCCCAGCAACCTCTGGAACTCTGGCTTCCCCCCAATCCCCGGGGCCGACACCGCAGTGCTCACTGGGTCTGCAGGCTGCCCTCCCTCCGTGCTGAGATTCCCTGCAGAGAGCGGGGCTCTGTTTTCTTCTCAGTGTGCCTGGGTGACCCCAGCATCCAATACTTTCTCAGCACCTAGCCGGAGAGAGACTCAATGAATTGAGTGGAAATAAATCACACCACTGCCAACCCTAACTCCTTGCTAGTCTTTAGGTAGGCAATGCATTTTTATCTAGTTGTATAAATCTCATCTAACCCTATGATTTAAATATTCTTATATCTCTGTTTTACTATATTATAATCATAATATGATGTTATATTACTGTTGTACAGATGGAAGAATGGGGGTGAATGATCCAATGACCAGGGTTGCAAGCAGACACTGTGCTCTGCTCCGCCTTGTCTAGTTAGTTTCAGCTCCGCGCTTAGACAAGAGGAGCAAGTCTTGGGAAAGAGTCTGAAGGGACCCACAACACTCACCCCCCGTTTGCCGTGAATTCAGAGAGCCCTATCTTTAGAATTTCACTGTTGGGTAAAGAACCATCTTCAGAAGGCCCCTTTTGAATTTCGTTTGTTTCCTAATGGCGATGATGACTTGATGATGTGGCTAACATGAGGTGGCCCATTTATTTTTTTCAACACAATAATAAACACTTAGTGCTTTCGGAAAAGAAAGGGCCTTACCTAGATTATTTTAATTGGCTTTCACAACCACGCATCTCATTTTATAGATGAGGAAACTGGGCCAAAGGGAAATGAAGAAACTTTACAAAGGAGACGCAGTTAGTAAGTGGCAGATCCAGTATTCCAACGTGGTGTCACTCAACATCGTCAAATGGTCACGAAGGGTCTGCTCTGTGCCTGCACTGCCATGTGCCGGGAGGCAGAGAGAATTACAAAGAAGATGAGGTTCTGTTTTCTTTGAGCTTTCATTCTAGAAGTGGATGATGATCTGGAAACCAAAAATCAAAGATCGCAAATCAAAGCGTGGAAACGCAGAAGAGGGAATAGCCAGGGTGAGGTAACCCAGTCTGACCAGGCCAAGAGGGGACTGTGGCTACTTCATACAACACAGCAGCGAAGGGGGTGGCATTGAGCTGTGCTGTGGGAAGGGCATGGGAACAGCCTGTTGCTTGTCCCTGGAGCTTGGGAAAGACGTGAGCAGGGGAAAGAGGAAGGAGCAAGACTGCGTAGGGTTTTATGAATAACGACAAGAGTTTGGATTTATTCCAAGTGCAGTGGGAAGTGTTTTACTCAGGGTGGTCAAGTGATCTGATTTATGTTTTGCAAATACCACTCTTTGTTGATCAGAACGCTCTGTAGCTGGTGTGGATGCGGGGGTGAGCAGAGCAGCCAGGAGGCCACAGCACAATCCTCGCCAGAGGTCAACGTGGCTGGACAGGGTGGTGGCTGCGGGTATGCGGAGAAGGAAGTAGGGTGGGAAATGTATTTTGAAGGCTGAGCCTACAACTTTTACTGATGGATTAGATATGGAAAATGGAAAAGGAAGAAAACTAGAATGTCTCCTACATTTTTGACTTCAGTCGCTGGTTGAATGCTTCTGCCATTTTGCTGGGGTGGGGAAAAATGCAGAAGGAACCCATCTTGAGAAATGAGATGGAATTCAAGAATGTTCGTGTGAAATGTTATTTCAAATGCCTTTAAAATATCCAGATGGCATGGTAAGGAATCGATTGTGTGTGGTATCAGGAGCTGAGGAGTCATCCATGTTACACAGAAGCCCAACGAGATTTGGTAACACCACAATACGATTTTTATGGTTTCAACATTTCTGCTCCAGAGGAGAATTCACTTTTTTTTTTAAATGCCTTGACACTGAAAGTTTCTTTTCTTATCAAAACAAATGGACTAAGACTCCCACCACCACATCAGGGCAGCGGTAATGTTCATCAGAAAGCTCACAGAGGAAGCAAGCTAAGTGCAGCTGGGAGATTGTAGACATGCGTGAGCCACAATCTCACACATGCCATTCCCAGGAGAAGTAGGTAACAACAAAGATGGTATATTGGTGGTAAATAAAGCCAAGTCTCTTAGTGAAAGGTTGCATAAGCTATTGCTATTAAAATTTGAACTTTGAGCCAATACCAAGACTATGTCTAGTAATATGGCTATAAGAGTGTACCGTATCCTAGAGCAGCATGGTATGGAACAGGAAGAGGCGGTGTGTGCAAAGTCAGCAGGAGGTGACAATACAAGGTAAAAATGAATGTAGACCCAATCAGAATAGAAACCATCCTCTCAGCCACATCCGACAAAGGGTTTTTACTGCCCTTTGGTGACAAGGAACTGGAAATATGCATCAGAACCCCCACTGTGCATCCTTATAATCTGCTGAATGGATTTATACCTAAATCAGCTGATTAGTAAAGTCAAAATGTATCTAATTCTAGTTTAGCTTCAATCTTTTAAGACTAATCCATTTTGCTTTTCTTACTCACTAGGTCCAAGATAAAGAGAACCTCCAGATTTTATTAGAGCCTTCCTGGCAACTATTGCAGTTAAGATTTAGGTCTCCAGGGTGGGCAGAACCAGCTGGCGGCACCTCTCACACGATGCCAGATTAATCCCTTCCTGGATATGCTATAAGTTTCACTAACACCTTGCAACGTGAGCACAGACGAGCTGGCCACATGTCCTGTCTGAAACCTGGCACAGAACAGTCCTAAGCAAGTGGGATGCAGCTCAGGTGGTCTTTGTGCTAGGAAAAGGGAGATGTGCAGAGATATGGAACAATTAACACTTCCCAGGAAAAACAGGCTTGGGCAAGCTGTCTCAGCTGCTGGAGAGGACCTGAGAGCCAGCCAGAGACACAAGGCCCTGGGTGCTAGGAAGCAGGGTTGTGGCAGGTCAAAAGTAATGAGGGGAAAATCCAACATGTAGGTTCCCAATTTTGCATATGGCTTATCCTTGCACAAGAACAGATTTCTGCCTCTCTCACTTGACTGGAACCAATCTGTCCTCTGGAATTTGGGAACCCAACCATGCATTTTAGGCCTAATGCTGGCCTGAGTGTTAACCCTCTCTTAGACCTTGCCCAAGTCACTAAAATGCTCAGAAAGTCAAGAAGAATGATTCATCCTTGTCAGTTAATGTTTATGTATTATTACATGCTGGCCATTCTCCTGACTAGGCAACTTGCTGCAAACCACACTCCTTGAGACATTGGGGATTAATGGAGCAGGCAGAGGACTTGGCGAATTTGGCACCCAGCAGCCTGGATATTCTCCTACATTTTATAGGATATCAACAACTGCTGAGACAATGATGAAGTCGAGAAATTCATTTTTCATAGAAAGTTCTACTTGGTTTCTGTAATTTTATACCACTAATCATACTCTGCATTTATAGAGTGTTCATTTGTTTACCTATATGTCCATTAGAAAATATAAGAAAATATATCCCATAGCCCATTAGACAAAGAAACAAAACTGGAACCCATGTCAGAACTTATCAAATACATTTGCAAAAGCACATGAACATATATTAATATATATGGTGCATGTTTGAATGTTAAGGAGAAATGCACCTTTAAATTACATGGACAAAAGAGATAGCATGGATTAATAACATGTAAAAGCTAAAGGAATATTAGAGATGATGTAGTAGGATATTTCTCAAATGGGTTTTTAAGCTTAGAGCATTTTCTTCAGGTGAAAGCTTATGCAGAAACCCAAACATACAAAGGAGAGTGGAGTGAGGGCTGAACCTTTCTTAACGCCCTCCCCCATGCCCACCCCCAGGCACTTCGGTAGACCTGGTGGGATTCAGCAGGCTCATTCTGCAACTCCAGCTGCCTTGCACTGTTGCTATGGAAACTGTGGCCCAGAGTGGCTCAAAGTCCTGTTGTAAACAATTTAAGTAACCACAGCTAGAACTTGCTGCTACTAGCTCTTGGTCTGCTACATCACTTATGAGGAATCAACTCATCCCACTTAAAAATTATGAAGAATCAGTGAAGAGAGGACTGTCTGGTTATGACTATTGTTATTCCTTTTGTTTAGATCTTTCACATTTTCAAGCAGGAGTTGGATGGTTAGAAGGAACCACATGTTTTTATGCCTTGATATTTTCTGTCTGGTACTTGGGAAAAATCCAGTTTCCTTAGGTAAAGATATAAGTTCCTCCAGTCTGTCGGTAATTTAGCTCTTTGGCCCTTTTGACAATGCTTCAGTCCACCCACCCAGCACCCAGCTCCTCAGAGGCCCCTGCTGACCTCTTCTTGTCCCTGGACCCCGTGTGTCTTGGCTGGTGACACTCCTCTACTCCCACTCCGGAGGCTCTCTTCTATATTCTTGCCACGATATCCTCACATCTCACATCTCAACTCCTTCACAAGGCTTTGCAGATGCCCTTCCTGGCTTTCAGTCTTCTGATCCTTCTGTAGACCAGCACTGGTCAGCGATCACCTGTTTTTAGTGTTATTTAGTGTGTCTATCTTCTTCCTCCTCAGTCGTGACCCCCTAAGAGAGAGCTGAAAACACGTCATCTTCATAGCACCATATAAAGTCTCCATCCCAGAGCTCCCTGAACTATTAGTTGAATTAAATTGCACATAATATATAGAAAGAGTCTTACTGCCAAGTTTTGATTACACTTGACAATGAAGGTACAAGATGTGTAGGAGAGATGGGGAGTAGACACTTTCGAAAAAAATTACCTGAAGTTTTGACTATGTAGAACTCAAGAGAAATTCAGCCCGATTTTGCAGTTCTCTGTGAAATTTCTCCTAGTATTTTATTCTGTTTGAAATATTACATTTCAGTTGATAAATAATTTCATGGTTAGAAAACACAGTCTTTTTTACTATTTTAAAAAGTCTGTTTCTCAAATGTACTGTTTTTCTCACTTAATTTTCCTCAAAATTATGAAGGTATTGGCAGTTAATTTATTTTATATGTATAAACATATACATTATATGTGTACTCTCTTTCTCATATAATAGTTGGGAACGGGTTTAAAAAGCCTTTTCATGTTGGCTCCTGCTTGATTATAGACTTTGGTAGAAGTCGCTTATATTGTGGGGCCTTCTGGAATAATCTTTCGAAAGATTTTTGTTTTTAAGAATAAGAGGGCATATGACATTATGATTAAGAGCATGTATGGATTAGAATCGCGGTTCCAGTACTCAGTTGCATGAACTAGGATGAGTTACTTTATCCCTCTGTTTCCTTGACAGAGGGGGATAATAATAGCACTTACCTCCTAGGGGTGCTGTGAAGACCAAATGAAGTAATATTTAAAGTGCTTAGACCAGAACTGGGGATGTAAAAAATGCTATGTTAGTACTAGTGGTTGTTCTAGAACCCTCTTTTCATTTCCTCCCTCCTGCTCTCTCCCCAAGGTGTGCTCTTTGGTCCGTTCTGGAGCATTAGTTACGTGGCTGAGACGAGCATGAGTAAGCACCACATGTATACCTCAGAGAAGTGTTTCTGCAGCATAGGGGTTAATACCAATGGAAGAGTTCTTGTAGCAAGGCTATTATTAAAGGGTTAATGGACCTGCTCACAGCTGAAAGTACCGCATATGGAGGACTGATTAGAAATATAGCCACCGCATTAAAAAATTTTTTTCAGGTAGTATAGCATGGGCTTTGTGATAGGCAACTTTAGTGCATTACTAAAGTCTGCACAGAGCTGCATATGTTGAAAACCAGTCTAGACTGAGAGGTTTGCTGATGGTAAAGAAGTGCAAATATACACAGTCAATGGGTCAATGACGGGAAAAGTGTTTGCTGACTCAGCCTAATATTAGGTTCCATCAAGTAGGTATTATTACAGCTCTCTGGAAAACAACAAGGCCTCCTGCGTGCACAGAGGTGACTTTCGTGTACGATAAGACTAGCCTTCATGGACATTTTTCTTGAGTTTGAAACAGCAGGTTTTTTTCTTTACCCTCTTTACATTTCTCAAGCATATGTGCTTAGAAGAGAAAGGCTCCAAATTGTGCTCACTGTGCTTGATTGGACACGTAGTTTTTCCGCCTTGAGTTTTAAATAGATTTGCAGACTTTGGAATCCGCAGAGGTAAAGCTGCCCAAGCCTTCCCGAATGAACTACCTACTTCTGCAGCCAGATAATTCTGCACCCGTCAGAACTTTCCAGTTATGTTTTCCATGCTTATTCATAGAAGCAAGTTCCAAACCATATGTTTACCTTTATGTTTAATATCTTTATTTACAGAGACAAAATTATGAATCCTTCATTCATATGAACTGTAGTAGGTCAGAAAAGGATAAGAGGATTTATATATTAATATGTTGTTATTATTATTTTCCACCTCTACCTTTTTTAACCAGATATATTATTATCTTTGAACCATAAAAGTCATGGCATGGCTAAGGAATCTGGCAAGTAGTTGTAAGGAAAAGTATAGGCTAATGTCAAATACCTAAATAAA
Organism: Avahi laniger; assembly: GCA_963575035.1. Lineage (NCBI taxonomy): Eukaryota > Metazoa > Chordata > Mammalia > Primates > Indriidae > Avahi > Avahi laniger. The sequence continues at coordinate 20,923 of CAUYSK010025843.1, forward strand.
ACCACTGAAACTCACACAAATATTCAGACAGCCTGTCTGTATCATATCAGACAGCCAGATGCATGAAAATACCTGCATAATGAGCTGAATATTTGCTCGATTTTATCTGACTTGTGATGTCTTTCAGAAGTACACCTGACTCTAAATGATTAAATTAGTTCATGGGGGTCTCTAGTGTTATCTTGTGTGTATGTGCTTTTGAGACCCAAGAAGCTATCGGAGGGTCAGACCTAATAGCATTATGCCCAGGGTAATCTCTACTTATCTAGGCACTATGTCACCTTGAAGAAAGAAAGGATATCTTAGTAATCTAATAAGTTAATTCATCTCCAAGGTCGATAATTGCCCCAAAGATTAATTTAGTAACAGTGGCTCTGGAAATGACATTTAAACATCTAGAGAAGCTTGGTTTTGTTTCTAGAAGGAAGGCAGGCAAATCTTGTCTTATCTAGAGCTACTATTAAGCATGGCTATGTGCATGCTTGTTAACCAATCTGAGCTCAGTTCCTTCATAAGTAATGTAGGCATAATCAATACCATATTGGAGTTGATGGGAGGTGAAATAAGAAAATCTATGTTAAAACACCTACCCTAAGACCTGACTCAAAGTAAGTGTTCAATAAATGTTAGGTGTAGGGTAATTCCAAATAATTCGGCATATTGACCAAACTTTGGGGTTGTGCACTTCGTCATACAATAGGTGTAGCATAAGTGTTTGATGCTTTTCTCTCCTGTTACTGGGTAAATAAAGTTTTTTTTTAATAACCAAGACTTGAGGATGCTCCATTCTGCAGTTTTCAGTGGAGAATGCTTGACTAAAGGGCTCTCTCCTTGAGGAAGCTCAAGTTAATAGTTGATAGCCCTTCTGTTAGTCTCTGCTGCTCAAAGGAATTTCTTTCTCTGTCCTTTTCTTCTCTCTCAAATGAGGTTAAGTGAGATGATGAAACAGAATGGGAAATGATTATTGAAAGTAATGCTCACTACTGCAAGATTTGATTTCTAACTTGCTGAGGACTTTAAAAATTCTGAATAGTTTCCATCTATTTATTTACATTTCTGTTTAAATTAATTATCAGTGGAGTAACTACCATAAATAGTTAGGTTACTTGTGCGTCTCTTAACTCAGGACCACGTTCAGATCATTGATGGATATATTGCTAAGAAACAGATGTGACCAGTGGAATGAAACCAACGTGTTGAAATGCCTTAAACCGTGGACTTCTGAATATTGATCCTGTGAACATTGATATGAAGGTGGGAACTTGAATTCTGAGTTCTCTTTCCGGTCAGGAAAAGATGCAGAAAAGATGCCTATTGTCACTTGGGAGACACACATACTCTCATCACTCCTTCACCGTGAGACACGGAGGAATACAGTGTCTTAGCTAGCATCTAGTGTTGAGACAGAAACCACACAGGTTATTTTAACAGAGAAAATTTAATGCTAAGAAGTGTTAATTTTGTATTAAAGAACTGAGAATTCCAAAAAGGAACGTTAACAAATCTCAGAGGTTTTCTGAGTCAGCAGGGCTCATGTCACAAGTACGTGGCCCCTGCGTCTTCACAGGGCCCTCCTTTACAAGGGTCCCATGCTTGGTTTGACGTTCTGTTATTGCCATCTTAAAATTCTTAACAATTTTTTGAACAAAGGGTCCACATTTTTATGTTTCATTGGGCTCTGCCAATTATGTGGTTGGTGTCACCTGTAGGAAGCAGGTACTGCCTTAGGGGTGGAAGAACAAAGAGAAGTTGAGATAATTAAACAGAGAGTCTTGGAGAAGGGGCCTCTCAGGTGTGGATGCCACCTGGTGCTGACGTCTCCGAGTTCAGAGGAGGGGTCTAGTGCAGCTGGGACACAGACCTCTGGGAACAGGCCCTGGTCGCTGGTGCGGGAGTCTTGGAAGGGGAATGACGAGACTGGTTCTAGCATCTCTGAGGTTACACCATGAGGCTGGTTCTGTGAAGGCTACATCTTCAGACTTCTGCTACTGGAAGGAACTGCCGTGGCTGGGCTGAAGAAGCATTGTTAGGTGATGCTGATGGAAGCCGGAGCCAACAAGGAACAGGAAACAAAAGAGATTCAGGAAGCAGACAAGTAGAGGAAACCCTCTCTCCCTCCTCCATCCTCCGTCTCTCCCTCTTTGTCCCTTGCTAGTAAAGTCTAACAGGGACCCAGCTGGCAAAGAACCATGGGCTGCAGACCCCTAGCCTCACAATCACAGCTAGGTATGGGAAGGTGTGTTGGCAGTGAGAGCTTAATAACTCCTGCGAGCAGTAAGTAGGAGACGAGGAGAGATCTATAAAAGGCCTTGGGTCTCTGGCTTCCCAGCCGTATCGTAGCAGCTCCACCAGGACCCGTCGAAGCAAATCTTCTGATGGTTAAAAAAACCCTCCGAAGACTCAACCAACATGACCTTTCCACATAGACCTTGCAATCTTTGGAGCTCCAATACACTCTGAGAACTTTATGATGATTTATGTTACAAATAATTCTGCTTCAGACTATTAAAGTCTTCAGGTGCACACATGTTAGAAAAGGGAGGGAATACTTCTCTACGCAGAATATTTACTTTCCCTCTGAGTGCTTCCTGGCAGGAAAAATGCAGACTTTTGCCTTTGCCTTCCCCCAAGATTTGGAGCTGTGTTCATGCCAACACTTAGGTAAAATTTGTTGAAAGTTTACATCTGGTACAGTCTTCTTTCCTTTTTTTTTTTTTTTTTAGCCCTTTTTATTATACTCAGCTAAAGTAAGGATTATTATTTTATTTTAAATGAAAAACTTTTGCATTTAAGGGTTCAAATTCCTATAAAGAAGGCCACTCTGCAGATAAGTGGATACATATTTGCTCATCTGGTCTCCATTTCATTGAGTCATTCCTGCTACCATCTTACTCTGGCAGCTGAAGCTCTAGCAATGACGATTTGAGCTATTCAAGTCTGGTAGGTTAAAGAAAATTAGGTTTTGAGACTACACTTTATTAGAACGGTATCTTCATCACACATTCCTTCTCTTACACCTGCTTTCGTTACTTTTTTAATGACTACTTTATGAAGATTGAGTACCACATTTCCCAACACATATACGTGCTAAGGAAAAGGAGCTTTATGATGATAAAATAATGATAATGTCAAGCAAGGTATTAATAACTCCATGAATTTCAACTTCATCCTACATTCATAAGGCTAATTTCCTTATGTGTTGGGTTGCCTTCCTATAATAATGCCTTAAAAAGTCAAATAGTTCTTTGGTTTCTAAAGGACCAGAGGAATGGAAACTGTATAGGTTGAAGGGAAAAAGCCTGGAACAGAATTATTTTGTTAGAGTTGTTTGCAGATAAAGAACAAGTATAGTAATAGTTTGTACACTCATCATCACTGGTTGATCTCAATCTTTCTCAAAGAGGAGTGGACCGCATCTCAGGCTAGGATGTCAGACTTCTAGCTTGAGCAATCTAGCAGGCCCAGCTGACGTGCTCAGTTTACCGCTGACATTAGGGTGCGTGCAGGCAGGCTGACAGGTTAACTCGATACACTCGATTTCGACATCATGTCGGATCATTCAGGGTGCTGAATTCAGAGAAGTTATTGCTTAAGAAATGCCAAGGTGGGTTCTGTGCAAAAGTATCTGCGAGAAATCCATCTGTGAAATGCATTTTCTTCATAAAGTGCACAATTTGCCACAAAGAATGCAAGAATCAAAGTACCCTTCCTGCTGCTTTGCTTGTCTCTCTCTTTCATTTACCAGCAAGAATTCCCAAATTATATAAACATGTAGAGAGGCTTTGGTGTACTTTTGGAGAAAGGAAGAAAGAGGCCCAGCTGAATCAGCTTCCTAAACTACTGCATTATTTTACCCTGATGGTTTCAATTAGAGAATAAAAAAATAACTGCATTGAGACCATCTGCATATTCATAATGTAGAACATATGGTTGGTTTTCAGGATTTTTGAAAAAGAAAATGCATTAATATGCGTGCTTCTTTCCGTTCATTTCTCACATTCCAGGTTATTTTTTTTCGAGAAATAATACATTTGAAAAATATGTTTACTCTTTATCTGAGCCAAATGTTCTCATTCCTTTAAGCTTTATGTGTTGTGCCTGCTACTATTGTACATTTTAGCAACAAATGTTGAAAGAGAATATCGTTGTTTGTGATTGAGAATGGCCCGTGAATGAGCTAATAACGTTTTTAGATGTGTATTTACATGAACACATTGTCTTCTGTTAGGCATAAGTTACTGGAGTTATTATTTATGGGAAAATCTGGTTAGAATTTTTTGAAAGGATTATCATGCTCGAACGAAGGAGGACTCGAAACCAAGGAGGGTGTGTAGCGTGTGTGTGCACTTGCTATGTGTGTGCAGGTCTATGTGCGTGAGGCTCTGTGTATCTCAGGTCATAACGATGGGCATCTTATCTTGACCAAGTGTAATAATCAGGAATTGTGAAAACTGAAATGATTAAGTGTACAGAAAGTATTTCAGCCTTAATATTATGCTGGTGAAATAATAAATAAGGTGGAATGACTTTGAATTTTAAATACTCAATGAAAGAAAAATCAATCTCTAGTTATGTCAGAAGAAAACAGAACACCAATAGAACTTTTGCTTTTTTCTCTGTCTTTTCAGGTCGTCATTGGATCAATAAATCCAATTCCCAATACGAAATAACAAACAAGAAAGAACAGCAGAACTAGAATTGGCATAGCTACCTTAACAACAAAGCAGAAAAGGGCGTAAACTCTTGAAAAAAAGATTAGAAAAGAAATGAAATTTTGTTCCTCTGAGACTAAGCTACTACATTTGTTGAGCAAAGGTAAAAGGAAACAAGAGAAACAGAATTTAGATGGCAGAGATATGTGTGGTGTGAAGAATGGAAGGGAATCAACCTGCTCCCGAAAAGACTGTCTCTGAACCTTGCAAGTCCGGTCAGCCTGGCGCATCTTAAATGCTCCAAGATGCCGTGGGAGGTCCGAGAGCTCATGATGCAACTCTTGTCAGAATTTAGCAAGGGGTCTCAGGGGCTTGAATGAAACAATTTACAACTTGTTGTCCAGTTTAAAGATTTAAAAAATGGAGATATTTGAGCAAGCATTTGTTTATGAAAAAGAAAAGACTTCAAGGCAGTTATTGACATTGAAATAAACAACTCGCTAGTATCAAAATTATGCTTTTATTAAATCAGTCTCTGTTTTGCAGAAGGAAACAATCTGATTCTTCTATTTATTTAGTAAGGGCATTGGAGATTTCCAGTATTTCACAAAATCTGCCGTGATGACTGTCAGCGTGGGAATGAGTTTGCTTTTAAGAACATAGTCATTGAGTGGCTTCTTCTGAAGGAAGTGACTTAATCTGAATGTTTCGTTTGTCTTTTTTTTTTTGTTGTTGTTCTCTTCCAGTTAGGACAGCACACCTATAATTTCAACAGATCTTGTTTTGATCCTGTTTTGAAATAGATGGTATTAACTCAGTTCAATAGCTCTTCAAACAGCAGAAAGATATCTTCCATGTTTAGTCTATCTTATAATTTCTACTGAAGAGGATACAAAGTTAATCATTTTCTGAATATGGTTTTGAAACGTGCTTTATATTTACTATCCTTGTACATACCTAAAATTCCCTTTGCTTTTTTCTTTGTTGTGAATATCAAACTTTTCCATTGGATTCATTACAGTTTTTCTTATGCATATGTTTATTTTACATATAAGCTGCGTGATCCATAGATATTCTTTTTGTTCAAGACCCCATATTGGTTTATTCATCCTACTAAATGACTTTTTTTCCTTCTGTGAGTTTTATAGTATTTGAAACTTAGTTATAGCTGATGAAATTGTCTCCATTTGTTTCAAGGGAACACAGTGTACTTAGATATATTAAAGCCATGTTTTAGTAAGATAGAGACAATTTGATTAGCATGCATGTTTTATTTTTTAAATTTGCTTCTGGCTGCATGCCAAGCCAGCAGTGACCGCAGAATAAGAGGTCTTCTTAATAACTGTTTTTCTTTTTTACTGACTTGTGATAGAATTTGATATGTATCATTCATTGTTATATACTGTGCATATAACAATTCCTTAAGAACCTATATCAGATCAGTTATTCATCATGAAGTAAGATTTTCTCCTTAATAATTGTGGTAAAATATACTTCAAATAAAATGTATCATTCTCACCATTTTTAAGAGTACGGTCATTGGCACTAAGTACAATCATGTTGTTGTACAGCTACTTCCACTGTTCATCTCCAGAACTTTTCATTATCCCAAACTGAAACTATGTACTCACTAAATGATAAATCTCCCCCACCTCCAACCTCTGGTAACCACATTCTACTTTCTGTCTCTACAACTAGAACAGGGGGAAATCACAATGGTTTTCCCATTAGTCCCAGTGAGAATGTACCCCAATTAACTTCATCAAAGACAAATTCATGTCACATCGTATCAGACTAATAGAATATTTTACAATAATATCTGTCAAATAATAAAGTAAGAATACTTTAAGTTATATGAGGCAGGGAAATAAAAATATACTAAAATAATGAAGTAACTGAAATTATTCTCTCTATATCTTACGTGTGTGTGTGTATGTATGTGTGTCTGTGTGTGTTTGAATGTATGTGTTTGTGTATGTGTGTGCATGTGTATGTGTGTGTGTGTGTGTGTGTACTGAAAAAGGAAATAATTTCGCTTGGTAGCATTAATAACTAATGTCCATATATCACATTAAAGTTTACAAAAGACTTTTTTCATAGACATGTTCCTATCAAACAACAGCCTTGAAAATGTTAGTGTTTATTCCCGCATTTGGATGCTACCATTAAGGTTCAGTGAGATGAATCCATGTTCACCAGGCAAGTGAATGGCGTTGCTGGGTGCAGGGCATTTGCACCCCATCCTCTGTCATGCTGATTAGCCCCCCGTGGCACAGGGAGCCAATGTCCACTGTCTGGCTGTGTGCAGGGTCCCAGCCTGGAGCACTGATCAGCAGATGCGGTGCTCTCCTTTTAACCTGACCTTCCGGAGACCTTTCCCCAGTTCCCAACACTCTGCTGCTCACTCTAAGGACTAGACACTTGACCTTCCCATTGTGAGATTCCATGAGGGCCAGAAACTTCCCACGTGTGGCAAAGACCTTTCCCCAGGCTGCTGTGATTAAGGATCATGAACTCGCTTCTCTCACCAAAACTGGATCACAGTCTAGAGAGTGGGGACAAATAGTGTGGACCTAGTTCAGAGTGGCAGCTGACCAAGTTCTATTGCTGGCAAAAAAAAAAAAAAATGGAAAATGATCTTACGTTACCCAAAGTCCAACATGGAATTGCACAAGATTAAAATAATAATAAAAATGCTGCCAATGACATTTTAAAAAACTCAAAACTCAAGGAACGTGGTGTAGAATATATCAATTTCCTCCGTGATTCCTCTGCCGTGTCTGTGACCAGGCTGTGCGGGAAACACAGCACAGGGAAAAAGAGATGAAGTAGAAACCTCAGTTCTGTGCTTTCTTGACTCTTGGAATCTCATATTCCCGAGGGTATTGTCGGAGTGGTTTAAAAATTTTTTTAAAAAATGTTGCTTGGCAGGGCTGTAGAAGCGTTTTATTTTTCAAGCCCTTGCTGGACATGTCCATTGACAGAACCGGGTTCCGCTGGCCCTGAGCAGCTGCCAAGGGCAGGCTGATGAGTTATGCTGCACGGATCCATCTCTCAGCTCCTTCTCACTCACTCCTATTTTCCACGGCACCTTGATCCTGTCTTGTTTTCCACTCTAAATTGGTCCCTGTGTACCTTGTGCCAATTGGCACACTCCCGTCAAAGCAGTATTTTGCTAATAATATCCTGGCTGTTTCTGCATTCTCCTCCACACTTGCTTTCGTTCTGTCTGGGTATAAAGTTGATTGCTCTAAATCCCACTGCTGAATCTTGCTAATACATGCTTGACTGCTTAGCTTTAAGTTCAACTTGCTTATTTATAGAGTCACCAAACTTCTTTATTCGAAAGAGTTCGAATGTCTTCAAAAAGAATTTTTTATGACAGCACGTTTTATTTCAACAATTTAATGAAACGATTATCATTAAAGAATTAAACTAGTGGTTTGCTAGTTTGTTAATGTTGCCTACTGTGCTAAGGCTATTTGAAATACGGTTTTTAGTTTGTAAAAGTAAATCTTATAAAAAGATACTTACTTTGATGGAACCCAAAAGGGTCTCTTTCCAACTGGCTGTACCACACTGGGTGAGTGACTTAATCTTTCTAGGTCTTCAGTCTGAATCTAAAAGAAGGAGTGAAACCTTCCACTTGCCTTTGGGCATTAAAATGCAACCATTCTATGAATTTATAAAATAAAAAGCATAGTTGGCGTGTTGCCTAAGGACTCCTAGGAGTTACATTTCAGATGCTCTTGGCTGTGTGTTTCGGGAAATCAATGTCCTCATTAGGCTTTATGCAACTTACTTTGAAATTCTGCCTCTGGATTTTTTACTAGCTCCTTTCCCCTGCAGCCCAGCGCAACTCATTTATTTCTCGAAGCCGGTAGCTTCTATATGTTTTTTGAAACAGAGCAGTATCAGCCCTGGAGTTGCACGTGAAATCTTGGTAAAGGGATTTCATGGGAGAGTAACTTTAAGGCAGCGACATCCTGCCTGCCCTTTGTTTTCTTTTTTAGAACACGAAACTATTGTGGGGCAGAAATTTGACTTCTGTGCTTTGTTTGAATCACGTGATTTGGGTTACATGAATATTTTATCATTATACATTAACTTTATCGGGAACATGATTTTTTAAAGAGTTCTGTCTGAGTAAGAATGTTTCTATTATGCCCTGGGCCTCGTTTTTCTATGAAAATGTACTTTGATTGTTATAATAGAAGTCTATTGAAAAACAGGAGTAAAATTGAAAGCATTTTATTTTAAAAGAAACTTTTCGATAATGCTGTGTACAGGGCGTTGGTAAAGTTCTTAAATAGCTTTTAGGTTTTTGATATTTAATAGGTTTGAGTGAATAATCTTTGTATTTCATAGAATTAGTGTGACTCTATATTTTCTTAAAAAAAGATGAGGCTTTATTATTATTTTTTTTTTATTTCAGGGTACAAACATTATGGTTGCACTTTATGTCTTTGCCTCACCCAAGCGAGGGTTAAAGGCATGCCCTTTCCCCCACAATGCTCCCCGTGTCCTTTAGTTGCGGATTTACCCCCATCCCCCTAATCCCTGGAGAGTATTTCTGCCATGTGATCACCCTAGTGTTGATCAGTTAGTACCAATTTGATGGCGAATACAAGTGGAGCCTGTTCTTCCCATCTTTGTGGTATCTCACTTTGGATAATGGGCTTAAGTTTAATCCAGGAAAGTATAAGAGGTGCTAGATCACTGTCGTTTCTTATGATTGAGTAATATTCCATTGTAAACATATACCAAATTTTAATAATCCACTCATGGATTGATGGGTACTTGAATCGTTTCCACATCCTTGCAATAGTCAATTGTGCTGCCATAAACATTCGGGTGCAGATGTCTTCATCATAGAATGTTTTGTGATCTTTTGGGTAGGTGCCTAATAGTGCTATTGTGGGATTGAATGGTATTTCTATTTTTAGCTCTTTGAGGTATCTCCTCTTTTCCACAGAGGTTGCACTAATTTGCAGTCCCACCAGCAGTGTAAGAATATTCCTGTCTCTCCACATCCTCACCAGCATTTGTTGTTTTGGGATTTTTTTATAGAGGCCAATCTCACTGGGGTTAGGTGATATCTCATTGTGGTTTTGATTTGCATTTCTCTAATGATTAGAGATGGTGAGAAAGATGAGGCTTTAAATCTGACAGCTTCGGGCTTAAATCTTATGTCCCTAATCCCCATCTTGGGGATCTTAGACAAATCATTTTGCCTCTTTGAGACTTAGTTTTTCTCCTGAAAGGTAGGGGCAATCATAATCGCTCCCCAGAATAAAAGCTAAATACCATCTAGCCCACAGGAAGCACTAAGCAAATGGTCTTGGGATGATTTTCTGCTAAGAGATGGGAGAGATTTCAGTTCTCCCATCCTCAGGGTACCATATATTTTTTTCTTTTGGAATTGAAATAAGAATTCACTGGGTACAATTGTGCAATTTAACTATCACTTACTTTAAAAAATTTGCTTTTGCTTTTAAATTAGATCTACCAATTATTTCCTTCAAACCTAAAATCAGCCTTTTATTACATCCTCACCCGTCTTAAAAATTAAACTTTCAGCGAAGCGAGTCAATGATTCATCAGATGCTTTTTTTTTTAAGCTGAAAAATATTTCCAGTGTATTTGAAGTCTCCATTATATACTTCATTTTGCTTTTGTGCTGGTTTCTGACCCGAATCAAGAACATTTCTGTCTTTGTCTCTTCCTCCCTCCTCTGTGCCTTTATTTCTTCCTTTTATTCAACATGAATTTATGGAGTGTCAGCTACTGACCAGGCAGTGTTTAGGTCCCGGAAATAACGTAGTGAATAAACCAGGAGGGCTCCTTTGTCTGAGATGGGCAGAGAAGGCCTCTCCAGGGGGCACATTGAGGCTGAGTAATCTTTGCAACATGGCGTCTGTTCTCTGCTCCTTCCGCCTTCCCCAGAGGCTGCTGAAATCCTCCCGGCTCTCAGGCCGTGTCTCCCTCTCTGGGAACACATCTCCTAGACACACGGGGCCACCTGACTGGACCTGATCCTCATCAGGAATCCCGATTGCTTGCCAAGGGTTTTTTCCTTTAAACCCTTCCACTTGAACTTTTCAACATGAAATCAGAAGCCATGAGCAGGTGGGCCTATAGATATTGGGGACAAAGAAGTGATAGTCACTGAGCACTAACTGTGTCACAGGCGCTGTGCTAAAATGGTCTCATTGGATCCTCACAGTCTGATAAACATCCCGTGAGGTAGATAGTACCATAACTTACAGATATGGAGTCAAGCTTGGAGACACTAAACCATCTGCTAATTCCAATGCCCGTGTTCTTTCTCTGGTCCGTGCTTCCTTCTGTGTCGTGGTGCTTGTTTTGGTGCAAACACCTATATGCACTGAATCCTGTAACAAAGATGAGCAATGCTCCCTTTCTAGCTACCTGACACCTTACACATTTATCCAGAGCTACCCTTATCTTGAGAATGAAATTGAACCAAATACTCATGGAAAAAAATGAATGTGAGAAAACTTTGAACAGTATAGTTTTATTAACATAGTTTTATTAAAAGAAAACACAAAAGAGGAGTACAAAGCAACTGCAATAGATATTTGCTATTTTTTGTTTGTCCCACATCCCTTTTTTTGGGAAATCACCCTCCTCCCCAATTTCATGTGGTTCTGGACATATTTTCAATCAACCTATCTTGCCTCTAAGGGATAGGTAGCATTCAGCTCCTTTCCCACCATAGTGACGGGAATGTGACTCAGGCTTGGGCAATCCTGGGACCATATACCCCAGGCCACACTGATGTTTCCAGTGGGCAGAGTCATGATCAAAAGGTAGGCCAATAAAAACCTTTTGCCAGGATTGGTATATGGATGTTAGGAAAGGAAAATTCATTTTGGCTGAAATTAAAAAATTGGGAGGACAAAAATTTTTCTGGAAGATGGTCATTTTTCTGAAACATAGCAAAAGTCTGTCTGTAATATGAAAAAGAAAAATTCCTCTCTCTCTCTCTCTCTCTCTCTCTCTCTCTGTCTCTCTCTCTTCCTTGAGAGGAAGGCACTATTCCCTGGAGTAAGCAACCAGCTGCCTGGTGGCAGGTTGATTACACTGGACTGCTTCCATCATGGAAGGGGCAGTGTTTTGTTCTTACTGGAATAGGCGCTTATTCTGAATACAGGTTTGTCTTCCCTGCACATCATGCTTCTGAAAAAACTACCATCTGCAGATTTACACAATGCCTCATGCACCAGCATGGTATTTCACACAGCATTGTTCCTGATCAAGGAGCTCACTTCACAGCAAAAGAAATGTGGCAATTGGCCCATGCTTACGGAAGTCACTGGTTTTACCATGTTTCCCACCATCCCAAAGCAGCTAGCTTGATAGAATGGTGGGGTGGCCTTTTGAGGACTCTATTCTGGGGCCAGATAGGGGTTAATACCTTGAAGACCTAGGAAAATGTCCTCCAGAAGGCTGTATGTGCTATATATGCTCCGAATCCGTGTCCAAGGCATGGTGCTGTTTCTCCTGTAGCCAGGATTCATGGAGCCCAGGAATCACGAGGTGGGAATGGGAGTGGCACCACTCATCATTATCCCTAGAAACCCACTAGCAAAATTTTTGCTTCTTGCTCCTGTGTCCTTATGCTCTGCTGATCTAGAGGTCTTAGTTTCAAAGGGAGGAATTTCTGCCACCAGGAGACACAGCAATGATTTCATTGAACTGGAAATTAAGACTATTGCCTGGCCACTGTAGACTCCTTGTGCCTCTGAATCAACAGGCAAAGAAGGAGTTGCAGTGCTGGCTGGGGTGATTGATCCTGACTATCAAGGGGAAATTGAACTACTATTTCAAGGTAAGAAATATAGGAGATTTTTTTTTAGGGCATCTTTTAGAATTACTGTGCTCCGTGATTAAGGTCAATGGAAAATTACAGCACATAATCCAGGCAGGACTGTTAACGGTCTGGGTGCTCCAGGAATGAAGGTTTGTGTCACTTTACCAGATAAAGAATTATGACCAGTTGAGGTGTTTGGAGAAAGCAAAGGGAATGTAGAACAGGTATTGGAAGAAGGTCGTTATAAATACCAGCTATGGCCGTGTGACCAGGTACAGAAATGAAGACTGTAATTGTCATGAGTATTCACCTTATTTTGTTATGAATAGTTTACGAAAATACATGTATAGCATGGATATCTTGGTTTCCTTTTATCTCTCATTCCCTTATCACATACCATAAGATATATTGCCTTTATATCATAGTATTTAAATATTGTTAACTTTATATCATACTATTTAAGTTAAAGGATATCAAAGAGAAGAGTAAACCTCACTCAAGGATTTTGCCTCCTCTTCTGGGGATGGGGTTAGCGTATTTTCACTTGTATACAAGGTAGTTGTATCATGCTAGGTGGAACCATGACCCTGTATTGTCTTTATCTGGAGATTAAGTATGATTTAAGGAGCTGCATGTAGTGCCACGGTGGCAAGGAATGGATTGTGATGGATCATTTTAGGTGCCAACTTGTCTGAGCCAGTGGGTGTGCAGATATTCAGTTGAACACTGTTCTGGGCGTGTCTGTGATGGTGTTTCTGATGAGGTTAACATCTGAATCAGTAGAGAGTAAAGCAGATTGACCTGCCCAATGAGAGTGGACCCCATTCAGTCTCTGGAAGGCCTGTATAGAACAAAAGGCAGAGCAAGAAAAAATTCACTCCCTCTGCCTGTCTTTGAGCTGGGACATTGGTCATCTCCCGCCTTCTGACTCAGACTTGGACTGGAACTTGCACCAGTGGCTCTTCTGGTTCTCAGGTCTTCAGACCCAGATTGGAAATATACCATAGGCTCTCTTGGGTCTCCAGCTCACAGACTGCAGATCTTGAGACTTCTCAGCCTCCACGATTGTGTGAGCCAATTCCTTATTATAAATTTGTCTCTCTCTCTCTCTCCATATATACACATAGAGATCTCCCATTGTCACTGCTTTTCTGGAGAATCCAGAGTAATACAATCATCTTTTGTCAGTCAGCATTCCTGTAGTAGTCCAACAAAACTCACATGGCTGTTGCTTTCTATTGTTATATCGATATCTGCATTAGCTGTGGCAGCTTTGCATTCTCACCCTTTAAAGAATGTCCAAAAGCTCCAGTCAGATGATCACACCACTGCCCATACTGACCTCATCTCACAGCTAAATCAACCCCTTTCTTTTCTTGTACCAGCTATTAGGCTGCAGAAAAGGAGACATTCTTAAAATTTATGAACCTCACACTCATGTAGCACATTTCTATTGAGGAATTCAAGGTAATCTGGATTTTTTTATTACCTGTAACTTAAAATAACCCTGGGATTTAAGGTGGAAGTGGTAGTTTTCATGACCACTAAATGGAGAAGAGATGAGAGCACAGGGTACTTGCATGCTGCAACTCTGTTCTTGAAAAATCACACCCAACCTGTAATGTTTGAAAATCAAGAAAATGACCATGGTAATGTAGCTTGTAAGGTAAAGAAATCTTATAGTGAAAATGATTATAAAATATACTATCCTTCAATTTATTTTTACCAAAATTTCATCTTTTTATACGTTTGCCCTACAGAAATATGATGTACCTGGACCTACAACATTGCTGGAACTAAAATTGCTAGTAGAAGCTTCAGTCCAGGGCTCTTTGTCCTGGTTTTTGTTGAAATGTCAGTGACCAATGAACTTTCATTTATCCATAGGAAA
>CAUYSK010025845.1:0-40043 GCA_963575035.1 Avahi laniger
GAAAAAAAGCAAAAAGAAAAATGCCAGGCGATAACAGTAGTTCATTCCGGGCAATGAAGGGTACTTGTTAGTTTCTTTTTTACATTTTCCTATATTTTTAAACCATGAGTACATATTAAAGAACAAAAAAAAGTAGAATAATTGAGTCAAACTCAGGGCACAGACGCACGTGTGTGTACACATCTTGCGAGTGTACACATATCTTATATATATACACATAGTGTGTATTTACATATTAAGGAATGCATGATTCACAGATGTGTGTTCGTGTGTGTCTGTGTGTGTACATAGCACACGCACACACTATTCCTCACGCTGTGTCGGAGTTCCTTGAGGACCACATGGTAGAGTAGAAACGCTCGGTCACGGCGCCCAGCAGAGATGCTTTTAAACGCAGCTCCGCCACGTCCCGGCTGCTTCAGCTCGAGCAAGTCCTTTGACCTCACGAGGCTCGTGGTCACCGCACCACGTCCCAGTGTCCTGTGAGGACAGGCGCCATGTACAGGGCACATTCTCAATAAATGACAAGCGCAAATGTCCACAGCGCACGTCACCAGCATCCAGCTCACACCCATCCTGGCTCGGGGGTGGTGGCATGAAATCGAAACCCCCACGTGAGGACATACGCTTGCTTTCTTTATCCTAACAGGATAATAAGGAACAACACCAACAAGCACGTCCTGCGCACTCACCAAGGATGGGGCCCTGGTCTAGGCACTGGGCCATGTTAACTCATTTAATCTTTGCAGTAGCCCCGTGAGGCAGGCATTAGTATCATCCCCTCTGAAGAACAGTATGACCCTGAAAAAGCCACTTGGGCTTTGAAAGCCTCAGTTTGTTCATCTGTAAGTGGGGTTAATATTAATAATAGCACCAATATCTCCTATAGCTGGCACACAGGACAAGCTGGGGCAGGGTCAGCCTGTTTGTCACTGGTGCTCCGTGGGGAAGTCACTCAGGGCCTCAGAGCCTCGGTTTCCTCAGGTACAGAGCAGGGACCGCAGGCCTGATTCTGTGTGATGTGCGTGTCACATAGTAAATGCTCAATAAACAGAACGATCACTGCCAGAGGCAGCTCGGAGCAAATATCCACTCTGTCTCCCAGCATCCAGAGGGAACGGGCCCCGTGAGAGGCCACTGCCCCCCATCTTCCTGCCCACCCCCTCACGGTCCGGTTAATGGCTTTGCTGTCAATGGAGCTGGCGCCTTCCGAGGCGGTTTGCAGGCTCATTCATGGGACCAAATTAAACAATGCTGAGTGTCTGATAAAGAGGTCTTGGCCCCCACACCCGCCGGACCCACAGGGCACCCGGAAGGGCGGCAGCGCCAGCTAGGGACACAGGAGCTCCTTGTGCACGCCAGCCCCGACCTGCAGACGGGTCACGGCGAGATGGCTCGGGGCCTCTGGACGGTCCCGGCGTGGTCACAGTCCCCTCTTCTGGCACACACAGCCCCCTCACACAGATGCTCCCTTTCCCACGGGATGAGAAAAAGCTGGCCCGGCCTGAGGTCCCTTGGTGGAGAGGATGGTGGCAAGAACGCCCCGCTCTGGGTCAGCGCTCAGATCACGCGGCCCACAGGCACCTCTCTAACGCCTGTCCCGTCTCACCCTCATGCCCACCCGCCCACCCTCCAGCTGGCGGGCCCCACCGGCACCGGGACACACCCTACCTGCACCCTACGCTCTGCGCCCAGGGCTCCGTGCACATCCTTAGCTAAGGATGTTCCCTGTGCCTCTTCCTGCATCTGTCAAACGAGAATAACAGCAGCCCAGCTCACCGTGTGGTTGCAAGGGTGAAGTAAGATCACGCATGTAACACACAATGTGTAAGTAAGCGACTCTCCGTGTGCTCTCCACATCATAGATTAGTCTCAGATTTGGTTAAATCAATCAGAAAAAGCTGGGCCGGGCGCGGAGACTCACGCCTGTGATCCTAGCACCCTGGGAGGCCAAGGCAGGAGGATTGCTGAGCCCAGGCGTGTGAGGCTGCAGTGAGCTATGATTGTGTCACCGCACTCCAGCCTGGGCAAGTGAGGCCCTGTCTCTTAAAAGAAAAACAAAAACAAAAAGCTGGAACAGGCACAGGAATCTAACGTTAGGCTAGCAAAGCTCAAAAGATCCCAGATCCATGCTTCGATCGCCTTCTCTTCCCCCGAAAGAACAATGGATTAAATGCTTCCTCAGTGCCAAAGATCATCCTGGGCACTTCTGTTTAGCATCCTAAGTACTCTTGACAAAAACAAGACAAACAGCCTGAAAGACGTAGGTCTTCATCACTTTATAACTGAAGAAACCACAGCCCAGGGAGTCACCCGGAGTCCCAGCGCTACGGAGGCTAGAGCTGCCTTGCTCCGGACGACCTGCCCTGCCTGCTTCCAAGGAGCAGCGCTGGTGGTCGGCGGTGCGGGCTCTGGCTGCAGACCCCTGCGCCCAGATCAAGTACCAGCACGCACAGGGCGGGGGGCCGCCTTAAGGCAGGTTGCTTCACTGCCCTGCGTTCCGGTTTCCCTGTCTGTAAAATGAACGTGGTAATCCTACTGCCTACGCTCCACGGCAGCACTGCGAAGATTAAACAGGTCACGCCGAGGCAAGCGCGCCATGAGCACAGCTCTCATCATCACACCACGCTGCCCGGCACCCAGTAATGGCTTGTGGGACAAATGAAGTTGCTTTTACATGGTCTGACTGGTTGGCAGAAATACTGCATGTTTCAGACTTACTCTCTCTTTGGGGAACGACTATTCCTCCAAGATTCTAGGAGGTGTTTTCTGCCTGCGTTTGGAGGAAATGTTACTGGGGCTCCTTCGTGACAATGATCTCGGCGTGTCTTTGGTGGAAGATGCATCGGTATGTGGGTGGCCGCCACCTGATCACACCACACCTGCACACACCTCTACGCTCCACCTGCTGGCTGGGGGGCCAGCACCTTGGTCTTGATTCTTCCACAAGACCATCAGTGACCACGCCAGGCTCCGGCCAAGGACACACTCAGGGGGCCACACTTGATCCATGGGTGTACTTGGTTTGGACTGTCCTCTTTTCCAAGTTTTTAAATTGAATCTCCAGAGTTATAATCAAGAGACTGGTACAAATGCAGAGAGGGTGCTGAGGACGGCTCCTCCTGACGTTGGCGTCAGGACACCCACTCTGCACAGCCCTGTGGGCACCCACCCTGCCCTCATCCTCCATGAGGGGGCTGGATCACATCACCTCTGCAAGACACCTTCCCTTCGACACTAGGCGTCCTCTCGGCAGGGATGCAGCTTTGCACCACCCAAGGACCCCGGGCTTTCCTGAGGCCACAGCCTCATGCAGACAGGTGACCACCGTCCTAGCGCAACCAATCTCAAGAAGTCCAGTTGGCCCGACTTTGAAAGCACACTGGAGTCCAGCCCCTCCTGACACCCACACGCCCCAGCCCGGTCCGGCCACCATCCTCTGTGCCCACCCCCGCCCCTTCCCTGTGCAGCCCGTTCTCATCGCCCGGCAGCCAGAGGGCTCCCGACGGAACCCGAGTCAGGCCTGGCCCCGCGGCTCCCACCTCACTCGGAGTAGCATCCTCCGGTGCCCCGCGAGGTCCAGGATCACGCTCCTTGCCGAGCCCACCTGGCCCGGCCCCGCTGCTCCAGATCCCGGCACCGGCCGCCTGCCCCGTCTCCTTGTCTGCCACGATGTCTCCTCCTCAGGAGGCCTTCCCACCACTCCCGGTTCTCCCTGCCCGGTGGTGTCCCCAGAGGTCCGGTCACCTTCCAGCACAGTATGTGGTTTTCCCTCCATCAGCCCTACCGCTCATCTGCCCGCTGCCGGGACCGCGGCTCCACGGGGGTGGGGATTTTCGTCTCTTCTGTTCCCCGCCACGTTCCCCGTGCCTGGCGCACAGCAGGTGCTGGGTAAGTAGTTTGAACAAATGAGCAGATGAGCCCCCAGCGATCTCAGAACACTCTCCTCCTCCAACCCTTCCCAAGCCACAGCCACCTGGTCTCCGTCTCGTTCCTCTCCCCGTCCCCTCTGCGGCAGGTCCGACCGAACCTCCCGCAGCCCCGATCGAGACAAATCAGCATGAGCAAGACCTGCTTCCTTCCCGTCTCCGTCTCAGAAGCGGAGGGGTCGGGGGCGAGGCTGGGGCCTCACCAAGCGCAACGTTTTATTAGACAAACAGAAGCCGCCGTGCCCCGCCAACTGCCGAACGGGGGCTGCGCGCTGCCACGACTCCAGCCTCGCCTGGGAAGGAGAAAACCGCATCTGGCTTCTTTCCTCCCTTTCTTAGATGTCATTTAAAGGGAGTCGCAGACAGCGCAAAAGCTGAAATCCAGCAAAACGAGCATCGGCGTCCCATAATCTGTTTTATGAGATGCAAGCCAGGAGGTTAACCGGTTTCCTCCGGCCTAGCGGGGAGGTGACCCGGACAGGTGCACCGTGGGCCCTAACCTCTTCCCCGCTACTCGTTACTGTTACCGAGGACGAAAATCGCATTTCTGCATCTGGAAGGAATTCTGCCTAAAGGAGCTCCCCGTGTTCTCTGCCACATGTCTGAACAACTGTTTCAAAGCAGCGAGAGTACTGTCTTTGGAGGTGAGAGCCGTGTGGTTCCACGTTCTCGTATGTTGATTACTCTCTAACTACAAGGACGCTGGTCATTCTTTCAGCGAGAATGTGTCCCAGAGGGTGGTGAGAATAACGTTTTTTGAAAGCCCCAGCACAAAGATGGATGAGGAAGGTAAGTTCCACTCCCAGGAACTTCTGTGCAGAATCTGGCTAAAGCGTGTGGGAGCGGCCAGGCAGGGATTAGACGACGACAGCGTTATACAGACCGCTCTCGACGGGCGTGTTATCAGATCCCGTACGCTGAAGAGCTATGGAAACACTTAAAGCCCAACCTTGCAAAGCGGCTGTGAGTGGAAGTTTTGTCCACCAAAGGACCACTGCATCCCGTCCTGAAACAGAATGAGGAAACGATGGCCGGTTTCCATCAAAAGGCGTGTGGCTCTTTCGAGATGAATCAAGTGTTTCCCTCTTTCATCCGATACCTACAGACCAAAGTCAGGCCAATGAATTACAATTTCTCGGTTCCTCAAAAAGAATCCTAGACTTGTTCAATGCCAGCGAGATTTAGAGCCCAACAGGAGACACAGTGCTCCTTCCCAGCTGGACAATTCTTAGAAACCATATAAACATAACCTCCCTCCTACCTCCTTCCTATTCGGTGTACTCTGAGGTAGCACAGAGCTTATTTACTCCAGAGGATGTGACTTTAAGGATATTTGCCTTGAGTCAAATCTAATCTAAAGTTTGATTTAGTGGTCAAAACTTAAAAATCAGATTTCACATAAATATTCAAACTCCTAGCTTCTCTTGGGGAAAAAAAACAAACTGTAAAACCTGGCAACACTGGCCCCACGTCCCAGCGGACAGGGACTGAATAGCGCCTGCCACCTTGAGATGAGGCACACGTGCTGCTGTGCCCTGCTCCCCACCGTTCCCTATCGCTCCCTGACATTTGGCCAATTCGGTCATTCCTTTCACTGCGCAGCTTGTCGTGAGCTTGTCAGTTTGTGATTCTGTTTATACAGTCTCTCCTTTGGTTCTCTCCTCGGCCCACTGCTAATACAGAGGGGAAGGTGGGTGTTGAGGGGTGGTAAATATATCCTTGCAAGTGGATGCTTCCTGAGGCCTCCTCTGGGGACGGAGCATGTGGTCCTGTGGCAGTCTCAGGCCTGAGAGAAAGTTCAGGACTTTGCATTTGAGCTCCAGACTCGCATCATCAAGCGCCTACTTGATACCTTGGCTTGGATGCCTCAGAAGTCCTCCATGTTTTCCATGGCCCAAATTGAACTCATCATCTTTACCCAAGAAAAGCTTTTCTCCCTCAAGTCTTTCACCACCATCCACGCAGTCGCTCCTTCACCTCTCATACCTAAGTCCTGAAGGTCACACCAGCAAATCCAACTCTCCTCTGCCCGCTGCCAACTTCCTGTCCTCACCATTCCTTGATCTTTCCCCGGCATTGCCACAGCCTGAGGAACCCCTCTCCCCGCTCCCTCCCTGACTCCTTCTAGTCTAGTCCCCAGAGAGAGGCCTGGGTGATCTTAAACATGTTAAATTAGAATCACATTCCACCCCTACTCTAAACCCCTTCCCCTTGCCCTGGAATAAAACCCTAGCTCCTCACCTGGGCTTACAAGCCCTGCGCAGTGTGGCCCTGCCAACCATCACCCTCCAAGCTGAACTTGAATGACACTGGCCTTCCTTCAGTTCCTCGGACACACAGAATTCTTCTCTACCTCAGGGCCTTTGCATGTGCTGTGCTCTGTAAATGGAACACTCTCCCACCACCACCAAAGAGAGAGACAGAGGGGGGAGAAGATATGATTGATCTCTTTGCTGACTCTATCACCTATTCCGGGTTCCAGCTGGTAAGTTACCTCTTCAGCAAAACTCTCCCTCTAAAGCATGTCTTCCAAATACCATCTCTTGACGTGGTAAGTTTTGCTGGAATGGTTACTCCAGTTGGTCAACCCAGTAGACGAGCTCCTAATCAGCCACTGCATCTCACTTTGTGCCCAGGTATCAGCCCACACACCCATTACAAAGGGCCGTCATCTGGCCACTCAGGCCTCCTGACCTGCCCACATCTCGGCCACAGTCACTCCGAACTGCCCTGGTCCACCCTTCACCTCTGGCGGGCCCTGCGCTCTCTCGGGGCAGGAACTGCCAACCGCACCAGCATGGCATTATCAGCGCCTAGCACGGGGCCTGACACACACGGGTACCCAGCAAAGCACTGGCCAAATGAACGAGCCACGAGATCTGAAAAGCACTGAAGGTTTTGGAACAAATTTTCTTCTAAGACCAAGTGACATTCCAAAAAAACGAAAAAAAAAAAAAAGAACAGCTGAACACAGCATATGTTTAAGATTTTTAATTTTATATTTAAGGAGAGAAAATGAGATGGTCTTGTACTCATTTTCTTTTTACACTGAGACACTCGAAACCACTAAATATGCAAAAGAAAAAATGAAGTTCTCCGGTGTGACAAAGAAAAGAGAAAAGTGTGGGACGCCGAGTCACTGAGGGGGAGAAGAGGCTGCACAGCCCAGAAATAGAAACACACACAGAGATAAAGGGGAGACAGATCAAGAGAGAAGCCGCTAGAAACATTTAGGCAAGGTACACGCAGGGCTACGCCGCTGCTCGGGGGCTTCTTGGGGACAGAAAGGGCAACTGCACCCACTGAAAGGTTGAGGGCAGCCACCGTCTTAAAGACCCCTCTTTTCTTCACTTTTCAAAGATTTTTGTTAAAAAAAAAAAAAACTGACTCCCTATACTAGAAATCAGAGATCTGCAGATTTTGTTTAGGAAAAAACCACATAATCTATTCAAATGATTTTTTAAAAATACTCCACTTTTTGTCTTTCGAGGATATGGCTGCAAATTTTTAAATAATAACATTGCGTTTTCAAAGTTACAGGCAGGAGAGGAATGAGTCCTTGGAAGCTGCTGGATGGAGGGAGGGGCACTAACTTCAGGTGCAGGAAAGCAGGTGTCTCTTGGACTGAGCACACAGCCCGTTACCTTCTCCGGAACTTTCCACGGCTCCAGTCCCCTGTGAATGGGTGAGCTGAGCCTAGCTCCTGGCACAGCGCAAGCTTGCTGGCTGCAGCCAACTGGACCAGTGGGCGGCACCCTCTCGAAACAGGGCCAATCGGCATTTCTGAGAATTTGGACCCCGTGAGCTGGTGACAAGGCTAGGACAGCGTGTAACACTGGGGAGAAGGGAGTGGTCAGCAGGTGGCCTGGCATTTTTCCACCAGGTTCTCTCTGCACGAGCAAAAAGGCAGGAAAAGCTGGTCCGCAAAGACACACAGACGATCAGATCTACTGTGCAGCAGGTGGAGCTCGCAGTGTCTAAACCCCAGCTCCACCATTCGACAGCTACGACCTGGAACAGGCCCCTGACCTCTCCTTGACCTAACTGTAACCTGCTTCGGGGCTCTTTTGAGGATTAGATAAGTTAACACGCATACTGCACCTGGAACATGGTCTCACACTCAGTAAATGTTAAGTGTTTAGTATCATCTTGCTAAAATGAAAGCTCATGAGGGTGAGAATTTCTGGCTGTTTTGATCACACCGTATCTGGAATCTAGCACTGCGGCTGGCACACAGTTGGTGCTCAATAAACTTCTGTGGAATGATCAGTGAATGGAGACACCACACAGAGCGAAATGGACAGAGATCATAGAAAGAGCCTCCTAGCTCTTCTCTCTACCCCAGAGCCCACGGTCGGGGGCGGAGGACGCCCACTAAAGGACCGTGGAAGTGGCGGAATTCCAAGCTGTGGCAAGTGGCAGGAAGGCAAACCGGATGGAGCTCTGGGCACGGGAAACAGAAGAGTTAATGTGGATGGGGAGGAGGTCAGCCAAGATTTCTCCGAGGAGGGGACTGGGCCTCGGGCTGCACAGGGGAAGAGTGTGAACAAATGCCCCGAGGATGGACCACAACTTCTTTCTTAGTTCTCGCTGAATTTCAGCATCAAACACAACACACAGCACAAACACAGCAGGTGCTCAACACGAATACCTGCAGGGTGAATCCACCCGCTGAATGGACTGACCGAACCAACAAACCCTGGACCCTGACTTCCCAGGTCCAGGTACTCTTGAGCTGCATCTCCTGCTCACACAATCCCCTCTTTCTAATCTGCTCTGAATGAGTTTCTCTCTGTTACTACCAAAAGTTCTCACTCAAACATATGGTCTCACAGCAACCTCACCACAAGCCAGGAGGTTCCCGTCCTAAAATAGACAAGCCGAGAAGATCATAATGGTGCGAAGACTTTCTTCTACAAAAAGCAATTTTCAGGTGTGAGTTCAGAGTAACTGTAACAGACTAGCCCTCCCACGACCAAGACCAGGAACCAGGACACAGCACGCACGGACCGCGTTCGGGCATGGGGGGCGGTCTCCCAGTCTCACGGCGTATTTTATCGGGTATGTAAATATATAGCAATAGAGACTGCTGTGTTTTTGAACAGAAAAAATACATTAAATACTATATCAAAATACTAACATAGCTATTTTAGGAAGTTTGATTATGTATAGTTTTAATTTTTCTTACTTTTCTGTATTTTACAGGAGTATATTGGTTTTCTTTAATGGACTCTCATCTGAAACTTAAGACAATGGACGGCTTCCGAAAACCTTCCGGCAACGCACAAACCGCTGCAAAACCCCAGCAGTTTCTCAATCAGAAAGAGAAGGGAAGACGGATCCTGACACCTGAATGTCATTTCTACCCTCTTCCGCAGCTCAAGAAGACTTTCTCCTCTGGCTTCCGAGTGGCTGGATTAGCTTCCGGTCCTAATTCCATCTCAAACGTCTCATCCCTCAAAGGAGTAAGAGGCTGAAACGCACACCTCAGCCTCACAAGCAGCCAGCGGTGGCTGAGCAGAAGGGAATGACCCAGTGACAGACGCCAGACACGCAGGGAGGAGAATTCGAGTCCGTACCTGAACCACAGGGTGGCCTCCGGTTGGAGCTTTCACGGCCCCTCTGCTGCCTTCGGTCTCGTAGTGGGCCCGGTGGTGCGGTTTGGGCTGCACCTCGATCCGCAGCTCGTAAGAGCCCGACTGACTGGAGAGCGGCCACTCGAGCGGAGGGAGGGATGCGGTCACTGGGATGCTGGAGGAGAAATGGAGTCGGTCATGTGCACAACAAACCAGGACCCGTCGACCCGTACAACAATCGTAAATGGGCCCTTTTCTGAAAATTGTGGATACAGTCCCATGCTGCTTAACAACGGAGACACATTTCAAGAAATGGCTCATTATGTGAACACCGTGGAATGTACTGACACAAACCTAGACGGTGTAGCGTACTACACACCTGGGCCGTATGGCACAGCCATTGCTCCCAGGCTACACACCTGTACAGCATGTTACTATAACGAATACTGTAGGCAATTTCAACACAATGGTAAATATTTGTGTAGCTAAACTTATCGAAACATAGAAAAGGTACAGTAAAAATACAGTATTATAATCTTACGGGGACCACCGCCATATATGTGGTCCGTCGTTGACCAAAATGTCATCAGGCAGTGCATGACCACACATGCACAAAATGCTAGCTGCTCGAACGCACATGTTTCTCAGACATGATAGCCAGTGCTGTTCACGGGGTAGAGGACTTTTTCTTTGCTTTCTCTCCCATCTTGGTGAAGACAGTGTGACCCAATTCTCAACTTACGAAGCCAATTTCATTCTATGTTAGTTCCAGTATGTTTCTAACTGCTGTAACTTCTTTTCCTCTGGGAAAAGTGGAAATCAGGGAGCCCACATGTGCCATCACTTGCCATGTGACTTTAAGCAAAGCTACTTCACCCCCCCATCCACAGTCTTATAACCACATGGAAATGGACCAGATGGCACCTACGGGTTATTACACCTCTTACTCCTATGTCTGATGATCTCAATTAAAGGTGCGTTTTGGGGAGAGGTCACTTCCAGTCACATCATTACATAGCAGGTCAAGTGTGGAATGTGTCTAGTTTGGGTGTGAATGAGCCCCCTGATATCAAATAAAGAGGAAATGTCAAGAACATGACTGGAGTCGCACATCCGAGTTCCAGCCCCACCTACCTGCGTGACTTTGAGCAAATGCCTCTACCTCCCTGGGCCTTAGTTTGCGCAGATGTGAAACGGAGATACTGAGATCGTATGACAAGTTTAGCACGATAAGGGCTCAATAAACATTCACTATAATTATTTTTCCTGTAATAAATAGATATTTCCTAAAGACTGTCTGACTTAGTTATGATATTAGATATACACATCTTCACATCTGAAGTTATAAGATCTTTTCATTTTCTTATATAGCCTCGACACTAGTGCTGCAGTTTGAGTCTGTGTCCCCTCCGAACGTCGGGCTGAGATTTAATCCCCAGTGTGGCAACATGGACAGCTGGGGACTGTGAGAGGTGACGGGGTCTATTCATGGATTAACTAATTAATGGGCTGATGGATTAGTGGGTTATCACGGGAGTGGGGCTGGTGGCTTTAAAAGAGGAGGAAGAGACACCGGAGCTAACACGTCGGCCCCTTATCACGAGCCGCCCTCGCCACCTCAGGACTCGGCAGAGTCCCCACCAGCAAGAAGGCCCCCACCAGATGGACCCCTCAACCTTGGACTTCCAGCTTCCAGAACTGCAGGAAACAAATTTCATTTCTATAAGTTACCCAGTTTCAAGTATTTTGTTACAAGCAACAGGAAATGGACTAAGAACCCAGCATATACGACAGGTACTTAATATGTGGTTAGAATTATGTCATTTAAGAGTTGACCACGGTCTTGAAGATCTGTCCAGCCCACTCCTTCTGCACCTCAGAGAACATGAATTCATTTCCCCAGCATCACAGGGCAGATGCAGCAAGGATCCAACCACGTCTCCTGACTGCAAATCCAGTGCACCGTTCGCATGCCCATAGGGCCCCTTATCTCATTAGCTGATTTATTTAAAATAGGTCCAAGAAAATATCTCACTTATGGACTGCTCCTAGAACCATGCCTGACATTTGATAGATTCTCATTAAATATTCCGTGGGTGGGAGGATGAATGAATGAATGAGCAGCTTTATTTCAAAGAAGCCTTGTATATTCCAAGTAACTCTGAAGTTGCAAATGCACAAATTTGTATCACTGTGTCCTGATTTTTCACATATGGCGGAAATCATTAATGCAATCAGAGTGTTCCTTCCCTCTTGGCTCGGGGCTGCTAGGATATGACACTATCCACTGGACTTCATTAAGCACTTGCAATAGAGCCAGTTCTCTCTCTTCTCTATCACAGCAGTACCAAGGGAGAATGGTGGGGGAGGATAGTACCTCCGTAACTTTATCAGCACCGGAGTCGAACGTAAACACACGACCCCACTGAAAATTGCCTCCTCCCTATACAAGCAGATCTCCACCCCTTCTTCCAACCAGAGTGACTCCTGAAGCCCTCTCACCCTGCAGTCTTAGGGAGTCCAAAGGACCTTTATTTCTACCTTAGTTACAGTGCTAAGATGCCCTCAAGCTTCTCCTGCCGCCACCGTGCCACGTGTCAAATACTCTTACCCATATCACGTATTCAAATTATTATAAAATTTTTTTTTAAGTTTACATAAAGACTCATTTTTTAAAAAAATGCACTTCATCCTGTATTAATTATCTTTTGAAGTCTCCAAAAATGTAGTGAGTAGACGATTCCATGGGATAGCCCCAAGTTTCAATTTAGAATTTGTTTGGTTCTAAAATAGGTTTTTGAAACTGAAATAGAATCTTAAGAATTAGACCATCAGAGCCAGCCTGAAATTCTGCATTTGAATTCCAGCCCTCTGCTGAGTGTCCGTATGCCCTGGGAGAAAGGTCATCAAGAGACTTTCCTGAATACTCTATCCTCTTAGCCTTGAAGGAAATTCTTTTTTTCTTTTTATCACAAAACTAATTTTATTATATCTTTTCCCACTTAAATTTCTTGGCTGAATATCTTCACTGTCCCAATGACTTCTGGTTCTTATTTTCTTGATGGACACGATGTCTTTACCCTCCTTTGGATTTTCCGTACATCTCTTAAAACCCTGGGTTGCTTCTCTGCTCAGGTTCACTCCCCAGCTTGTTTACTGCAGGCTGGATTTTAACCTTCCTTGACCTCAGGCTCATGAAGTCTGAATTGCCTCTCACTCCTTTCTCTCTCTGGTTCTGAGTGTGGGTTCCCCACCTTCCTTGGCTCCCTCCCCCTACGCCGTGCTGGGCTGGGAGCTCTTACTCTGCCGGAGGATCTCGAGCATGCTCTGCTTTCACCGACTTTGGAAATTCTTGCAAATATCTCATTGGCTGGCACAGATTGGCACTTGCTAAGGACTTAAAGACCCTAAAACTCAGAACCTCTCAGATCAAGATACAGAGCGGATTGGGAAGTATTTTATAAATAACAGTCTCAGATAAATTTATCACAATCATATTTTTATATCGATGCTCCTCCCCACTCTTAATTATTATTAATAGATAAAATCATGGTTTGAAGACTGATCTGTATATGTAGCAGAAAGAATGAGGAGTCAGGAATTCCAGATTCTAGTTTCCAATTTGGTCATTCACTAGCTGGTGATTGTGGGCTTGTTGCTTCATCTCTCTGAGCCCAAATCTGCACCAGGGGTTGGTCTTAATTAGCATTTCCTAAGGTGGCTGGTGACACTTCAGTCACAGAACTCAGAACGCTGCAGCCAAATGGCCTTTGAAATCTCTGTATATTCTGTCCACATTGAAGGCTCTGAGAATGCCTGCACAAGGGTACCTATTTAACTCTGCTGAATGCAGAAACTCCTTCGTTAAGAAACACCGATTGACCTACTGCGGCACTGATGTTCTCAGCACCTACTTTGGAGGAAATACCAGACAGGATGCTCCCTGTGGTCCATTTTGGTCTGGTTGGGGGTAACGAAGCTCACTGGGCAGGGCCCTTGGCCACCCTCATCCCTACAGCAATCGAAACGGCTCCACCTTTATGTATTTTCTCAATTTAATATTTTATTTTGAAAATAAAGGCTTCAATTTGCTAAAACAAAAAGCAATTTCAAAACTATAAGGATAATGACAACATAAGCCTTTCAATTCTTCATCTAACAGAACAGATAGAATAATATCTGCCCTTAGCCTTTGTATACCTCCTTTTTCTTAGTAAAATAAACACTAAAACCAAACCAGGTTTACAGGAGAATTAAATGAAATAATATACACAGAGTACAGTCAGCCCTCTGTATCTGTGGGTTGAGCCCTTACTTTGTGCAGGCTCTGTACCAAGAATTTAACATCTGTCATCTCACCTAATCCCTGGTGGGAAAAAAAGCCATAAGGTAGGTGCTATTATTATCATCTCACAGGGAATGAACCAAGGCCAGAAAGATGCTCAGTGAAAATGGAGAGTCTTGATTGATTCATGATGTCTGCCCTGGCCCCAGCATCAAAAAGGAGCCCAATGAGAAAGAGGGTCCCAGCTGATTAGCAATGTCTGACACACATGTAGCAGCAGGACAGCAGCTCCAGAGAGACCCACGACCACGCAGGCAGTGAGCAGCAAAGCTGGGGTGCAGATTCAGCCTGAGAAGACCCCGAGCCTATGTGCTGCTATCTATGTGCATCTCTTCAGCTGGCCATGATTTTCAAGCTCCTTGAGGTTTATGTCTTTCACATTTTATTTATTTTTGGGCATCCATATAACCAAGTGCTAAACTGAGGTACATAGTAGATGTCAACAAACATCAATTCCCCTTAAAATGAAATGGTAGATTTTATATATTAAGACTTGCTTTGGGCTTACTAGAACATTAGCTCCATGAAAGAGAAATTTTTGCCTGTTGAGTTCCCCACTGTCTCTCCAGTATCTGTATTACGGAATCCGGCACATAGTAGGTGTTTGGTAAATACTTGTTGGGTGAGTGAACGAGCGAGGTGCCCTACGAGCAATCACGTTTATCCTGTGACTGCATCCGCTAACCACCGCCTGGTGAGCCAGGTACACTAACTGTACCCATCCTACAGACGGCTCAGGGTCTCACCGCCAGCAGGTGGCAAAGCCAGCACTTAAACCCAGCCTGCTTGGCTCTGCGCCCCGTGCCCATAACCAGAAAGCCTCCCCTAAGGCTAAACCACGCAATAAACCGTTCCGAAGCCCTGCTCACCTGCAGATGGGAATGGCAGGCATCAGCTGCTTGGGCCAAGTGGGCGGGACCAGCAGGATGGACTCGGGAGCCGAGTTTCTCCGCTCCTCCTGCTCGCAGGGCCCCAGGAACTCCACGGCCGGGTAGAGGTGGCGGGGCAGGCCGGCCTTGGGCGCGGCAGACACGGGCGACGGGTCGGGGCTGGTCTTCCACATCTTCGGGGGGATCCCGCAAGGCGAGTCCGCGGCGAGGCTGTTCAGGGCATCCATGAGGACGGCAGAGCCAGCCGCGGGGGGGTACCCGGCCGGGGCGCCGTCGTCCTGCGCTGCCGCGTGAGACGAGGGCTGCGGCGAGGGGCTCCGCGAGCGCTGGGGTGAGGCTCCGGGCAGCGGGGCAACCAAGGCCTCGGCGCACGAATGCCTCCGCTTGGCACCAGGCGACGAGGAGCGGGAGGCCGGACGGGGCACGGGCGAGTGGCGGCCCAGGCAGCTGTCCTCGGCGAGGCTGGTTCGAGGTGACATTATTGGCGAGGTTCTGGGGGAATAATGAGCAGGGATGTTTTGAAACTGGGGACACAGGTCGTCGGGCCCGCCGTTATTGGGCGAGACGCAGGGCGAGGTGTAGGGGGAGAAGGTGTCGGAAATGAAGCTGGCAGAGGAGCCGCTGCTAGCGGGGCTCAAGCAAAGCGGCTCGCGGTAGCCCTCGAAGCCGGGCACGGGCAGCGTGAACCTCGGGCTGGCGGCCACCCCCGGCGGGGGCGGCTGCTCCCCCAGGAGGCCAGCGTCTCTCACGCGGGGGGGCCCCCCTGCCTGCATCAGTTCGTGGGATGGAGTGATCTCGATCCGAGGGCTCAGGCCGGAGGCCCCCGCTGGCTTGGCCGGGCTCAGAAAGTTCTGGGGCCCTACCCTATCCGGCTCTCCGAACCGGCCGGGGGGCTCGCCAGAGAGATTGACAAGGGGGCTGTATGGCTTGAGGCCATAGTCCAGGACAACATCGGGGTATGCGAATCCGGAGGGTGGGCTGGCGACCTTATGTGCATTCGGCTCTTCTGGAAAGAGAAGGGGGAAGGGGGGTCTTTTTAAGCCTCTAAAACAGAACTCCCAACGCAGTGCAATCACAGGCTGGGCTTAGACTCCTGCTATCTTTTTCAAATCCCCACCGCCAAACCCCAGGCTGGAACCTCTGCCCTCACCCAGGAGGAAACCAAGGCTGCTTTGTCCCCAACCCCTTGGAGAGAGAGATTGAAGTGGAACAGGTTTAGGGGCAGGTGCTCTGAGCACCGCTGATCCCAGCTGGTCCTTGAACACTGCTGGGCAAATGCCTCAAACTTGGGTTTAAATGGAACCCTCAGGAGAAATGCATTTTATCTCACAGCCCAGCCTCCACCCCCTACACCCGCGATACTTACCCTGCTACATAGGACTCCTCTGACCGTCCCTCTTGTCTGGGTTAATTTGTTTCAACACCGGTCACAATCCATTATGGGGATGTCCTAGCCCACCAGTGGGTCATGACCCGCAGTTTGAAAAACACTGCCTAGGCCTGTCTTGGTGCTCTGTGCCTGCAATACAGCTCAGGACACAGAGGGGGCGCTGCGCAGGACCTGCACAGCGCTCTGGGCTCAAATCCCAGAGGTTCACACCCACGTGTAACAAGAGGCTTAATTCTGAACCAGGATCCCTGACTCATGTCTCAACTGTGTCATTTTACAGATGTGGAAACTCAGGCCCAGGAAGGGAAAGAGATTCATTCACCCAAAAGGCACAGAATTAGCAGGCTTAGAAATCCCACAGACGACAGGCAGGGTCACGGCTAGAGTCCCCTAAACTATTAAAACCAGTGGACACAGAACGACCTAATCTTTTGCCGCCTCGTCTGGACCCACTGGAGAATGGTGTCCAAGCAGATCATTCTACGTCAACTGCACAAGCACCGCCCTTCCCGCCTGTCATTTACTCTCTGCCTGACCCCTTCCTGGCAGACACCCTGCCGCATGGCACAGTCCAGGCACACAGGCTGCTTGGGACATTCCTGCGGAGTTAGCCAGGGAACTTCCTTCCCGCCACCCCTTACCCCACTGGCCTCCAGGGAACCCCACCTCCGCAGGGGCCCCTCCACCTCCCCATCAGCCACGCAGGTCGGCCTTGACTCTCACTGACCCCAACTGCTCTACCATCAAGACGTGAACCAAATTCCCTGTCTCCCCAGCCCGTCGTGTCCACCCAGACGCCCCCTCCCACCCGGACTGTCACGGTTCCCTCCTCCCTGGTTTCCCCATTTCTACCCTTGCCCCCCCTCCTGTCCTCCACACAGCAGCCTTTGAAATGTCCCTTCTCAAAACCCACTAAAAGGCCTCGCAACACTTTAGGAGGTCCTAAGTGCCTAACACAGCATGTCCCCAGCCCTGGCCTGTCTCGCTGCCCCCCTCCTCTCCCTCCTCTTCCCCAGGCTGGCCCAGCAACAGCCCCCCGCCCCCCGACACCTCGCGGTGCTTCAAGCAGCCCCTGCCTCTGTGTCCTCGGGTGTGTGGTTCCCTCTGCCTGGACACGCCGAGAGCTGCCGCCCTGAACTCCCGCATCTGCTCCACCTGCACCTCCTTCATTGGCCCACTGAAAAGATCACCTCCGCTCCTTTTCCCTGTCAGCAGCTCACATCACAGCAGATGTTTGTTTGTTTAGGGAATCTCCTGCTGCTCAGCCGGGGCAGGCACCCTGCAGGTGGGCGAGTTGTGAATTAGAGCACAGCCACGCCTGTTTGTTTACCGACAGCGGACAAAGCAAACTACCGCAGGTGTTTGCACTTGGGCTGCAGTTGTGTTTGCTACCTGGCCCTTCGCAGAAATTCACAGCTCAGCACCAGACTCTAAGCTCCACTAGGGTGGAGCCACGTCTGTCACAGTTCTACGTTGTTTGCCAAGCGCCTACCACAGTGCCCCACATCTGCCGGCCCTCCGAAAACGTTTGTTGAGTGGCTAAGAGATTAAGTAAATGAAAGAATCACATCCAAGGGCCTGTCAGCCAGAAACAGGACCTCTTCCTGCAGTTGCGTGACCAGCTCCTGCCTTGGGGGGCCAGGGGGACCACTCAGGCCCGTCTCAACCTCCCTGTGCCCTTTCTGGGCCATCCCAGAGGAAGTGCTGTCCAGGTTAGCTGAGTGCTGAGTTGATCTCATAGGGTCCAGATGGTGCCCCCACTCCTGGTGAGTGCCCCCAAATGGCTTCCGCAGCTCTTAGGGTAAAGATAAATGACCTCAACTAGGCCAGCCTGGCCGGGCCCTGCCTACCCACCTACCCGCCCCTCTGTCTACTCTCTCCTCTCCCTCTCTCTGGACTCCAGGCAAAGTGGAGGTTTCAGAAAGCACCTAGCTCCTTCTTGCCTCAGGACCTTTGCACTTGCTGTTCCCTTTGCCTCAACAGCTCCTTCCCCACCAACACCCAGGTCCCCTCCTCTACAGGACTAAAGCCCACTCAAGCCCACAAGTTTGGCTAAGGTGCCACGTACTCCTGGAAGGCCCCTGACCTCCTTAACTAGCTCAGGCCCCACTCACAGGTCCCTGCTCTGTTCTGTGCACGTCTCGCCATCCCAATTAAGTAACAGTGGAGTTATCCACTTATTGTCTGCCTCTCCCAACCTCCAGCCCCACCCCCACCCATCGGTAAACCCCACGAGGACTCTCTTGCTCCACACACTATCCCCAGCCCCTGGATGGCACTTGCCACAAAGAAACTCTTCAAAAAAGATATGTTGGCTGGCTGGGTGAATGAATGAAGCAAGGTCAGAAAAGTCTATGTGGAATATTCAAATTATGACTCAAAGACGCTAAATCCAAACCAAGAGGTAGAAAGATGTAACCTCTAGAGAGGGCAATTTGGTAATATCTATCAAAATTCCAACATACATGCCTTTGGAACCAAGTGATGCTACTTTTAGAAATTTACCCTGCAGATATACTCTCATCTGTGCAAAATGCAGTATGCATAAGATCAGTTCCTGCAGTCCTGTTTGTGATCCCAAAGACTAGAAGCAACGGGAAGGCCATCAATTTGGGAGGGGTTAAATCCTGGCTCATTCAGACAATAGGAGACACCACAGTTATAAACAGTCTTGAGAAAGTGCTTTCTGCACTGATACAGAATGACCACGAGATTTAGCAGTAACAGAGAAAAGCAAGCTGTGTACAGTGTCCATAGCATATAAAAAAAAAAAGTAAAAAAAAAAAAAGTGAGAACCTAAACACACACACACACACACACACACACACACACACACACCCCTACCTACCTACCTACCTACCTACCTGCTGGCTTTCTCTCAAAGGCACAGGTAACAGTGACTTCCTCCAGCAGGAAAACTAAAGGATTAGGAGACAGTGGCATGGCAGAAAAGAGACTGTTTGATTTCTATAATTATGTAAAGAAACAATTCCCAAAAGAAACATTTTTAATTTTATTTCATAGGTGGCAGGTGACATAAATGATACATAGTAATGAAACTCTGGTTTACAAAGCAGGAAATTGAAACTCTAGTCCTGCTCTGCCACTAATTATGTGACTCTAGAAAAATCCCCCACCCACTTGAGGGCTCAACCCCTCCTCATTTGTAACAGAACAGTATTAAACTGAATCAGTCCCCTTGGTTGTTTCTGGCTCTGAAATCCTTTGATTTTTTTCTAGCTAGCGTCTGTAGGGTCTGGAGCTCTTGTGAAGCCGCAGTTCAATGTAAGCTTGTATTTGAACTTGCAGGCGCGCACGCGCGCGCACGCACGCACACACACACACACACACACACACACACGCACGCACACGCGCACACATCTTCCTAGCAGGGAACAGAGTATAGGCTTTTAATCTAGGAAAAGATCAATGTCAAATCCATGTCTGACAACATTCTGAGAATTCACTGCCCTTTAAACCAGAAAAACAAAACACAGAAAGCCTCTTAGCAAAACTTCCAGCCTTATCAGAAAAACTGCATTGCATCTTATCAGAAACACACCCTCAGGGCTGATGTGAACAGTCCACAGAAATGCAGCCATGAAAAAACACATCACTCACACTCCCTGTGAACGCTGAAAAATAGAAAGCTTCAGTTTGCTGAGCAAAAATATTTAAAGCATTTACTTTGGTTTTAATTAATCCAAGCACCAGTTTTTCTTCCTTTTTTTCCCCCCATCTCCCCAGGACTGAATGTTTAACAGCAAACAAAGAATATGAAGATAGTTAATAGTAATTCTCAGTCCTCTGGATATTTGACAGTAAATTTCATAAATGCTGCATCATTAAAATATTTAAGTAGCTGAGACTCCTTGCTATTTCTCCTTAAATTCACCCTTGCAGACAGCCCTCTGATACTCACAGCAATGCCCACGCAGCACTGGGTGAAATTAGTTTCATCTTAGAACCACCAAATTTTCTCAGGAGGGTTTCCAAAAATCTTGCTTTTCTTACTATTGGCATGATCTTTGCTCTATCCATGTACCACCAGTAAATATTATTTACTTAATATTTCTAGTATTTAAATTCACTCATTAATTTTTATTTTAAAGGGAAACTTTACACCACAACCACAAATGGAAAATCAGTGTCACCTCCATAAATAGAAGGTAGGGTAAAGACACAACAAAAATAAAAGTTACAGAATTCAAGTGAGACAGAGTGGCTGGCCAAAGGCTCAGGGCCTGAGGCTTACCCCCCACCTTAGGTATAGTGTATATACAGATGCTGAGTGCAGAATTTAATGAGTTTTGTCAAATGTTATCCACCCTTATTACCACGACCATAGTCAAGATATGGAATATTTTTTTCATGATCCCAGAAAGTCTACCTATGTTAAGGCCTGGAGACAGCAGGAAGAGAATAACAAGTGTGAGAAAGAAAAGTGTTCAAGACACAGTAAGTACCTTACTGAGACGCCACTCTTGACTCATTCAAAGACAAAACAGCACTGAAAAGGAGATTAGATCTCCTTATATGCAATGTACTCAGTGGTGGACCAACTAAAACCATCTCACCTGCCATGGGAGCCACCTGCCAAGGAGAAAGAAGGTGGAAGCCATGGCAGTGGATTCAGAGGTCACTGCTCTAGGTTCTCTGTGCCTCAGTGCCTTTGCACATGCTATTCCCTTTGTCCTGAATGCCCTTCCGTACCTCCTGACCTCGTTTCTCCTAACAAGCTACTATTTGTCCGTCATAATTTAACTTGGACACCTCCTCCTGGAGGCCCACCCTGATTCCCCAGGCTGGATCAGGGAGCTCTTCTTCTATGCTCCCAGATCCTACAGAATCCCATACTGAAGTCTATCTGTAGATTCATCTTCTGTCTACCCCTAGACTATAAGCTCTTTGAAGGCAGATGGGGGTCTTAAATCAGTAGTAATAATAAATGATGCAGCAAAAGCAGCTAAAATTTATTGAGAACTCACACGCCAGACACTGTTGTAAGCACATTTCAGGCAGTAAATTATTTAATCCTCACAACAATCTACAAGGTGGGCACTGTTGACTCTCCTTCTGTAGAGGAGGAGACTGAGACATGCAGAGGTGGATTCTCGTGCCTGACGCCCCGCAGCTCGTGCCCAGGCAGACCCGAGTGCATCGTCAACCACCGGCCCGGGATTCTCAACCTCAGAACCAGCGACACTTGTGGCTGGATGATGCCTTGCTGTGGGGGCTCGTATGGTATTTGGCAGCATCCCGGCTCTGCCCACTGGATGCCAGCAGGAGCATCCCTGCCCCTTTCCCAGCTGTGGCAACCGAAACTGTCTCCAGGCACTGCCGTCCGTCTCCTGCCAGGCAGAACCGCCCCAGCTGAGCACCGCGGCTCAGTGCCGCACGGCCCCAGCACGGCGCGCAGGGCCTGCTGGAAGCATCCGCCCATGACTCATGCTCCCAAACCTGAACTGATTCAGAAATGAGACATCTGCTCACCATCCGCCCTGGCAGGTAACACCCATCTAGGCAGCAGACGTCTGAACCCCTCATTATCACCCCTCCTGTCACCGTGCTCCTGGGTTCTGGCCCAGAAGCTGGGCCTCATGAACATGTGGGGAGATCTCTGCCACTTCCAGGAACTGCAGGACACAATTGCTGGAGGGGCCAGTCCCGCCCTCACCTGGGGGTCTGCAGAGACCCAAGTCTCAGGCAACAGAGCAGCGCAGTGTCAAGGGACCCAGCTGCACTCCCGCCCCGGCTGACGACTTGGGGACACTCCATGTCCTCACATGGAACATGAGGGTGACGATACCAACCTGACACTTTGTCTATACACACAAAGCCCAAAACACACAGAATACTCAATAAATGGGGCCTATTGAGTTATTATTATTGAAAGAATGATCTTTAAGTAGAAATTCTGCCCTTTCTCTGATATAGTTGCTCTATTTTACAACTTGAAAACTGTCACACGCACTAGCCCCTGAGCCCCTTCAAAAGCTTTAAAAATGAGAGAAAAGGAAGAAATTTTTATAAAAATAAAATGGATTGTCAGCACTTTGGGAATTCTCTTTTTCATTACAGATTCTGCTGACCTTCCGAAAATGCGTGAAGTAGATAAAGGATGATTCCTATGCCGCCTCCAGCCCATGCTTTGTACTGCCCCCAGGCTACCTGGGAATGGATCACCTAAATCTTACTAAAGTGTTAGTGATTCAGTGAACAACATGTCATAACAAAAATGTAACAGCTAACACAGCTACACCGTTTACTTAATACCAAGAATGCATCTAACATATATTAATGTTTGTCCCACAAGAACCCTGTGAAGCGTATGATATGGTTTCCCCACTTTATAAATGTGGAAAATGAGGCTCAGAGAGGGTGAGCAATTTGCCCAAGGTCACACTTCTTCTAAGTGGCAGAGCTGGGACTGAAGTCTCTGGCAACCTGGCTCTTCTACCTGCCTAACCATTACTCTACCCCACTTTGTATAAACCGGGGCACCTTAACCCGGCACCTGGAATGAGGTTACCACTGGAATAGGAACCGCTCTGGGGGCCCCACAGTCTCACTCAAGAGGTAGATTGCCCCCGACAACCGAAGACACAGATTCCTTTCTTCTGGAATGTTCGCAATCCCTCTATTTGCCCCAGGATTGAGTCAAGGGTTATTTTAAAAATCGCAGTCAGGCCACACAGCGGTCGCCGCCAGAGCCTCTCCTCCTCTTGCTCACCCCCACAGACGGACACACAGCCAAGTCTGAGGTGGCCACTCAGTGCCAACCCACCAGCCAACAGATCACTTCTGAAAAAAGGAACAGCAAGAGAACATCTCCTTCGCGGAGAGCTACAGGCGGGTGGAATTTTCGGGAAGCAGAATAGAATGACCAAAATAGAAACCGGGCTAGGGAACCTAGAAGAGGCGGCTGTCCCGCGGGGGGGAGGGTGCAGTCAAATGGTGCTTTCAGGTCTGAATGACTCGCAGGAGAGGAGCCAGGGCCTGGCCTCGGGGCTGGACGCCCCTCAGACGGTCAACAGGGCCACAGAGCCACGGCCCACCCCCGGCCAAGGTGATCCGACGCACCGTGCCATGAGCTCACCCCCAAGGTGGTGCGAGTCCCAGGCCCAGATTTGAGACATCACAGTCTGTCGCCACGGCAGCACTTAGGATGTCACGACCTGGCACGGCAGATGTGCAGCCAGAGGGAAGGGTGCAGACGGACAGACCAATCCTGCCTCCTGCCCCAGCGATGCTCGTGACTTCCTGCCCATCAGGGGCTGCGAGGCATTTATAAAACGGAGCTGGAAGGTGGATGGATTTTGCATCTGGCTGGCTTGCACCACCTACGGGAAAGAACCTCTTTGAAAAGCAACGAATTGCATTCAAATAATAAATCCGACACTCAGCAAACTTTCTGATAAGCTGCCCAGACCCCTGCTCCCCCCAGCCATGTGCGCACGCACAGCAGCGGTTGGATTCCTCGGCAGTGAATCATGTGTGTTAATGATGACGAGAGTCGGGTTGTCACACCCTTCATTCAGAGGTGACACATACAGACGCGGGCCCTGAAAGTCGAGAAATTCCATCTGGATAAATCAGGTCCAGAAATGCCAGAAAGGAAAGGAAGGACGTTCACCATCCTGTCTCGTCCCTGTGGAACCACTGGAAAAAGCCACCTTGAACACTATGGTCTTTGCTGACCTTGCCCCAGCTAAGATAGCTGTCTGCTTCACCAGACAGGGCCGAAAAAGGCTCAGCAGTGCTTCCCAGGCAGGCTGCCACGAAGGCCAGGCGCCCGAGACACAGGACCGGGACGACCCGCAAGCAATGAGGCTCGCAGACTGGCTGCTGGCACGGCCGTCTGCAAAAACACATGCGCCCGCACGCCGACACGTCTTGCTTTTGGAAAGGCGTGGAGAATGTATGGAATCTGCCACCCGCAGGCCTCAAGGTCACCTTTCTGAGGGGGCAGCAGGGCCCAGGCATGTGGCAGACACAAGACTCATCTCCATCCTCAAATTTGGATGGAAAGAACTGCCTCTTGCTGATTTAAAGGGCCCTTCTGTCTTGAAGAATTCCAGAGATACTCCTGTTTTTATTCATTCTAATAGCTGATGTTCCCTGTGCCTCAAGCTTTCACGTGTGCTATCTCTGCAGCATACGGCCACCTGGGAGGTAGGTAATCTCAACACTTCTGTGCTAAAGATGGGGAAACTGAGGCTTGGGGTGCAGGAAAACTTCAAAGTTCACAAAGACAGCTGGGACAGAGCTGGGATTCAAATTGAGGCATCACTTACATGCAGTAAAATGCATAAATATCTAATGTACATCTCATGCCTTTTTATGTACATACACACACTCAAGACATAGAACACTTCCGGTCTTCCCAGAAGGTTCTCTGTGTCCCCCTCAGCCTGTCCCTCTCATCCAGGGGGAACCACCCACTGACTTCTCTTACCATGGACTGGGTTTGACTGTTCTTGAACATCACGTAGATAAAATTATACAGGATGGACACGTCTCACTTCTCTTGCTCAACATTACGTCCGAGCTTCATTCGCACTGAGCGCAATAAGTCATTTCTTTTTTATTGCCATGTAGTATTTCAGCGTGTGCATGCACCATACTTTATTTGTCCAATCCGTACTCCCTCTGTTTTCAAAGACAGCCATTTGAGATTAAACTTGTGATTGAGAGAGGTCTGTTTCTCACAGAGTAGACCACAGTGCACAACAGAGAGCAGGACTCGGGGTGGCTTCCTCACCAAAAGGAGAAGGAAAGATCTGGTCGGAAGAATTAACCAGAAATAGACTTCAGATAATCCTCCTGCAGGAGCAGGGCTCGCCACGGCTAAACCCACCCGCTCCATCGAAGGCCCGCAGAAGGGGACATGGGCGGGGGAACATCCCTTCTTTTTATCCTCTAACCGACTTGGCAAAGGGCCCTCACCCTCACCCCTGCCACCCCAGGGAGCTGCGTCCCCAGCTGATCCCCACATCCTCGGCACAGCCCGAAAAGCTGATTTCCACTTTTCTTTCAGCCAACGTAAGATCCAAGTGGAAACTTCCCCTTGAAGACAGCGGGGCCCGTGTACCCCTTGGCCAGGGGCAGAGATTTAAAATTAATACCTTATTGACTGACGGGTTCTTTATTTATACTTTTCCCCAGGAGCTTTGATTTCAGTGCCATGTTCCCGGGGGTGGGCACACTTAATCAGCAGTCCCTGCCAATCCCCGGTTATTAAGACATTCTTCCCTGCTCCATGGCAACAGCGGTGATGTCACCCGTTGCAGACTGCAGACCTGTAGCCCACCTTCACAGGCTTATACAGGTAAACAGCCCCTCTCTGCAGCCTTTGAAATAACTTCTGCAGGCATTTCAGACTTCAAGGGGTTTTTCTTTCCCCTCATTTAACACTCTCGCTTTTGCAGGCATGCCCAGGCAGGTCTGTTTTGATAAGGACCTTTATAAATCCTGAGCTTTGCAGGCCATTTTCTTCCCTTCAGAAAGTTCACCCAGGCATGGCTCAATTAAAATTCACATGAGAAGTTACTGGCTTTTAGAAATGCATTTTATTAACTAAAATTGGCCCAGTTGAAAAAATGCTCTTTCCCAAAACTTCAGACTTGAAGGTAGGGAGGGTCCCAAATGCCAACTCAGGAAAAGCAATGTCCCTGCTCTGTGCATAGCTTATAGCTGCCTTTGGTATATTTCTTTTGCAGAGAGGGGAAAAAAGCATTAAACAGCCAAAGCACAGGGCTTTAGATCTAAATGCCAGTTTATAGGAAATACAGGGGACAGAGGAACATGTTAAAAGACACCACAGGAGTACAAGTGGCAAAATCCAAAGTGGGGAGAATTGCACGGGAAAAATGACCTTGTTTCTTCAACAAATAAATGGCAAGAAAATAGACTAACAGTGGTTTTTTAATGATCATAATGATCATGTCAAGCAAATACAACACAAGGATGTTTGGTTCAAACCAATTAACTATAAAAAGACATAAGGCGAGCAGGAAAATCTGAATGCAGGCTATTTGATAATAAATCATTTTTTTGAGGTTTATTGATGGTATTTGATTTTTCTCAAGAGTCCTTGTCTTTGAGAGATACACGCTAATCTATGCATTAATAGTCTGACATCTGGAACTGGATTTAAAGCAGCCGGGGTGAGGTGAGGAGGATATGTGGGGACGGGAGCAGCAGAGTCAGACTGGCCTTGTTACCGTCATCAACAGTGACATTCTGAAGCCGAGATGGCCTTTTGGAACAATAAAAAAGCAATAATAGTAGTTGAAACTGTGTGCTGGGAACATGGGAGTTAATTATGCCATCATCTCTACTTTGCATACATGTTTTGGGAAAAGTTTATGATAAATGTTCAGGGGAAAAATCAAAGGCAATTCCTCTTGCTTTGGGAAACTTGCATCAAGCTCTGCTCCGGGTAGGGAAGCGGACAGCCCCCGGCCTATCCCAGCAAAAGCCCCACGCTCAAGGTCTTGCCTGATTCCCTGAGCTCAGTTTGAGAACAACCAGCAAAAACCTAACCTTGCACCAGCCCAGGGAAGCCCAGTATGGCTGGAGCTCTGTAGAGCTTGCGGCTATTTCCTGTGTGGGGGAGGGAGGAAGGAGGAAGTCCCTCCTTGGGGGGAAGCCACAGTGCATCCATCCTGCTTCATGTTCAGGGCTACTCCTTCCTGGCCCCGGCTCAGGCAGTCCCATGGGGCCAGGCCTGATGCCTGGGGAGATCCTGCATCCCTGAGACAGGCAGCCACAGGGGACTCTCCCAGCCACAGAATCTGGACAATTGAGGAAGCTTCTGCAGCCAGCCAAGTTCCAGGGCTGAGGCAGGGACAGAGGAGAGTTTTTAAAGTCAGAACTGAGCATGCGTAAGAGTTCGATAATTTGCTACAGCGCCAGACTCAGGCCCGGCAGCCCAAATTACCAAACGGCATGTGCCTTCACTTGCTGCCCATCTTCTCTTAAAGTTCAGGCTTCCTCGAAGTCCAAGGCCAAGGCCCTCAAGAATTCAGGAGAGCGAGAAGATTTCTCAGAGCCCATCGCCATGGCCACCACCTCTGTCGTCTTGCGCTTAAATACACCGCCTCGCTGAAGCCTCACGTCAGCCCTACACACACACTGTAGGAACACACAGGCCCACACCACGCCTGTGCATGTGTGTGCGCAGGACCTGCGTGGGTGAGCACTGTCATCGCCAGCCCCATCCCACAGATGAGGAAATGCAAGCCCAAAGAACGAAAATCACCTGCCCTCTGGCATAACGCTAATCGGGAACTCCGAAGCTTTTCATCCATTTATTCGGCAAATATTGATCGCACGCTTGCCGTATGCGAGCACTTCTGCTTCCCCAAGGTCACCCGGGCATATGGCAGCTAAGGCAGCATCCTAAGCCAGGATTTTCTGATTTTAGACCTGGTGCTCGGACTTGCTGAGCCAGTGGCGTCCAGGTTTGGAAGGAACAAAGGCACAGGCACCCCAGGAGGCACGAAGGACCATCCATGGGGATGTAGAAAGAAACATAAAAATAGCAGAACTCCCATTTCTAGCCTGTCCTTCTCCGTTTCTTTTTTTGCCAGTTTTATAATGAGCATAATCCCATCAGGACAGCAGTGAACACGCAATGTGTAATTACATAAGTACCAACTATACGGGGTGAAGTGCACATATGCTACCCGACCCGGGGCACGTCGGACACAGATGGAGAACACAGCTCTACACGGGGTCCCGCTGCTCTATGAGCTACATGCTGAGGGACTCAGGGCCCCAAGAGCTCAGGTTCGAGGCCTGCCCTGCCATTTGCCTGGTGCATGACTCTCAGCAAAGTCAACTTACCCACAAAGAGTCTGACCTCATTGGTCCAGGGAGATTCTACTGTGCAGCCGGGACTAAGAACCACTTGCCACTCACGCTGCATTTTTCAGGTTTATTTTCCCACCACTTTACATGGCTGGAGTGCCTTGGGAACCAACCTGAATAACACTGCTTTAAGGTTTTAAGAGCCCCTACTCCTGATCAAAATCTAAGGCCCCCTAAAGAACAGAGGGCCTTTAACTTGGAAGCCAGGATGACATGTGTTCAGTAGTAAAGAATGATGGAGGCGACTTTACCCCCATTTCCTTTGCGTCCCTGACGAGCCACTACTCAATTCTA
This sequence comes from Avahi laniger, assembly GCA_963575035.1. Lineage (NCBI taxonomy): Eukaryota > Metazoa > Chordata > Mammalia > Primates > Indriidae > Avahi > Avahi laniger. Next base: position 28,302 of record CAUYSK010025845.1, read on the forward strand.
GCCCTCGGTTCCCCTTTCCGGCTGCACCTGGAGACATTATTTGTCCAAAGCAGGCTTATTAAGGCCTGTCCTTAACACAGACGGCTATGTCTCTGAATGTCACGTGTGTTTAGCAAACCTGCTTGCTTAGTGTAGAACTCTATTTTTAGTAAGCACCAAAAAAAAACAAAAACAAAACCCAGATACTGTATCACAGCACCTCATTTGTCCCTATTTGTTTACCAGGCTGTGTCCCGTAATAGCCAGGGGGCAGGCAAGGGCAGGAACCACATCTAATTTGTCTCTATACCCCCACAGGGCCTGGCACGACACCAGCATTCAGTGTGTTTGCTGAGCGCACGAGGTTTTAATTGTCCCCTGTGAATAGGCTGAGAGCAGGTGTTCCTAAGCTGAAGTGCAAGCGACAGGAGCAAATGGGCCGCAGAAGGGTCTGTGACTCCCCCTGAGAAATGGTATAAAAGGCACATGAGGGGGAATTCGTAGGGGACTGGGGATTGGGGGCTGCAGTGGGGGACGTGGGGAGGGAGTGTGCAGGGGGAGGGGGTGACGCGTGCGGCGTGCACGTGCACGGAGTATGTGTCTCTGCAGGGCCTGTGGCTTTCATCAGCTTTTCAAAGGGCTGCGACCCCAAAAGTTTAAGAATCTCGGGAGTAGACTCTACACAGCAACAGGCAGTGATACAGGAGTCTGCTTTCCTTTCCAAAAGGTCAAAGTTGGCACTAGATGCTGTAGCTTACCAGGAATCGAAGCAGGGATGTCCCAGACCTACTGAGGCAAACCAGACACACGCACCCCCCACATGTCTGTCTCCAAAGGAGGACACTGGAAATCAGAACCTCTGCAGGTGACCAGAGATTTCCAGTACCCACCTGTCTCTCCCAATGCATTACAAGTTGGGAGGAGTGAGGATCCACTGAATTCATACACGCACAAGGACATTCAACTTCTGAACTGTCTGCTGACAGCCAGCACATCCTCCCCATCCAAGCTGGGCTCAGTGGCCACCCCATCAGGACCCCACATCCCTGCCCCCAGTCTATTACTAGACACACTTAGCTGTCTCCTCTACTAGAAAAAAATAAGTCTGCTTTGCACATCTCTGGAAAATAAATTTGAAACCTAGGCAGCATGAAATGGATAATTTCTTAGAAAGACACAGTTCACCAAAATTGACTCCAGTAGAAATAGAAAGTGTAAACGGACCAATTTCTACAAACACAATAGAGAAAGCCATCAAGAAACAACTCCACAAAAAAGTGCCAGGCCCTTAAGTGTTTACAGAGATAGTGTCACGGAGGAATTCTATCACACCTTTCAAAATCAGAGAGCACATAAATTGTTCCCAAGCACAGAAAAGGAAAAAAACTTGAGAGCACACAAAAAAGTCCGTTACAGACAAATATCACTCATGAATCTGCTGGGAAAAAAAATCTTAAATAAAACATTATCAAACAGATGCCACCACCGCAACAAGAAAATAATACACAGTGGCCAAGTGGGGCTCATCCCAGGAATGTTTCAGCATTAGGAAATCTATTAATAAGGCCAACATATTAATAGATCTAAGAAGAACAAAATTTTATTTCTCTACACTAAAAAGCCTTTCATATAATTCAACTCCCATTTCTAACAAAAACTCTCAAGGAAATAGGAATGAATGGGTACTTGCTTAACATGATAAAATATATACAACTCCACCTAAAGCCAACCCTAGAGGTACTCTTGCTAGGTTCAAGAACAAGGCAAGGAGGCCTGCCATTTCCACTAGGATGTAACATCCTACTGGAGGTATTAGTTGGCGCAATTAGACAAGAGAAAACAACAGAGGCACAGTTAGAGACACCAGCTCTGTGAGGGCAGGAGCTGGGTCCTGGTCCCCATTGTTTCCCCGGGACCTAACACAACAGCTGCTCCATAGCAGGGCAAGTAAATAAACAATGGCTCATATTAATTGAACAACTCTATTAACAAAAGCAAAGGTTTAATAAAATGCCAGTAGCAAATCACACCCTGTGCTGACTTAAATGGATTAACCCATTCAAAGTGGACAACAACCCTATGGGGTAAGTACTATTATTTCAGCTGTTTCATAGATAAGCAAACTGAGGTCCAAAGACGTTCAAGGACTTGCTCGAGATCACCCTGTCTGTAAATGCTTTGAATTCCAGCCCTGCTATGGTCCCAGGCTTCTTGCTAACTGTTTTACACGTGTCTCTCAACACAAGAGGGAACGAGGAACCCTCCACGGAAGTTCAGAGCCCAGGCCCTGCGGTGGGCCCCCAGCACCACGTCTCAGCTCTGCTTTCCTGGGAAAATTGCTCCACCTCTCTGTGCTGCAGTGTCCTCCTCCATCAAATGGGGGTGATATCAGTGCCTGCCTGCTAGGGTTGGAGGGGTACTACATGGTGCTAATAAACATCTGCTAATGCTAAAGCTCCAAAAAATAAGCATCCGACTTCCCCAAACCTCGACCAATACTAGCAATGATGTGTGTCCCACTAGCAGGCCTTTTCCTTCCTTGGTTTTTGCCAAGCCCGTGCCCACAGTGTAGGGTAACACTTCACTCGCATCACCAATACATTGTCATCTGGGGCAAAGCCTAACAACAACATAAAGGCTACTGTTGGCCCTTGGGGAGTTCCACCATGCACAGGGAGGTGACTGCTGGTGGCATCTGGGTAAGCCAGAGCGAGACCCCATCTGGGACGGCTCACACTGGCCTCTCAAAGCTCACCATGTCCCTATACTTCCTGGGTGTTGACTCCTCTGTGCTGCCTATCTCTCAGCAAAGAGTCATTATTTTACAGATTCCAGAGCACAGCTCTCTGCTCCTTAAGGGTGGGCTTCTCATATTAACTCCTTCCAAAGACTATAGTTTGGGACGGAGTTACTGTACGGTGGAGAAACTTGACAAGAGCTACCTCAGCCAGGTGGTCAGGGTTAACATCAGCAGGATAAATCGTGTTGGCAGCATGTGCCCCTGATGTGATGTGATGAGAAGGGCGCTTTACCTTTGTGGTCTTCCCTCCAAAAACCCATAGCCCTATTCTAATCATAAGAAAAATATCCAAAACGGTTCTGGAGAGACAGTCTACAAAACTCTACAACCAGTGCTCCTCAAAACTGTTGAGGTCATAAAAAACAAAGACATTCTGAATCTAAACAAAGTACAAACTTCGGTTAACAATAATGCATCAATATAGCTTCATAAACGATAACAAATGCACCATACTAATGTAAGATGTTAATAATATGAGAGAATAGGGTGTTGGGTATATGGGAACTCTCTGTGCTATCTTTACAACTCTTCCATCTCAAACTGTTCCAAAAAATAAAGTTTATCAAAAAAAAAAAAAAATTCCAGGGCTTTCTCTGGAATTTAGATACCCATCTGGTGGCCACCAAGCACCACTTGCCAAGAAAAACTATGAAAAGCACCTCCCTTCAGATTTGGCCTGGAAACTATTTCCCTGGAAATCTCCCCACCCCACACACAAAAAAATAAAAGTTAGCTGATTGCGAATCTGGGAGGGGTGTTAGTTCCCTGCAAAACATGACTTTAATCTTGATGAACAGAGAGACCACTGATGTTGGCGTGGGCTCCGCCGCGGATTCTTAACCGTATCTTTTCAAAGCAAAGGATGTCCTCCAGAGTGCCACTCTAGGAGACTGGTCTCTTTTGCTGATTATTTCCATCTCCAGCCAAAACACAAAATCACTAGCTACCATCTCCAAGGTATCCAAGCAAAAGTGATATCCAAAGTCAAGGCAAACTCCTCACCCCAGGGGGCCAGTGAGGTCACTGGCAAGAGGAAAACGAAAACCTCTCCACTCATCTGCCTAACGCAGCGCTGTGGGAAGCAGCGAGGCACCAAGTACCCCAGCAGGCTTCCTCCGGGAGCCAGCGAGCACAAGCCCGGCCTGCGCACCAGATGCAGGCAGGCTCAGAGCACGTCTGGAAGTTACCAACTTGCCCCTAGCCTTCAACAAGCATTGGCTGGGCTGGGCTGTCAAAATCAGGAAGCCTGGTTGGGTTTTTTTTTTTTGTTTTGTTTTTCCCAAGACAACCTGCTAACCAGAAAGATACAGTGAGGTTGGGCATACGACCTCCTCCTTCTCCTCCTCCTCCTCCTTCTGACGAGTGCTCCTGTTAAACACGTGAAATGACAAATGTGATCTCCGCCCAGCCTGGGGAAGTCCCCAGGCCCCAGCGATGGAGGGCAGCTGAAGGTACAGAGCGACAGAGTTTGGGCAGAAATAGCTGGTGTCCCCCCGAATCCACACTCCAGCTCCCCTGGACCCCCACGCCCCCAGTGCATCACAGCCGAGGGGTAGAAGACCACCTAACAAAGCTCAGACTGACCCACTGGGGACGTGCACACGCAGCAGCAGCAGCCAGGGAGGAAACGGGCCGGCCTCGCACCACAAAGTCAGACCGCCCTCCAGCGCAGACACAGACAACCTCTTCCTCAGTTCAACGCAAGTCCCCAACAGCCTCTGCTCACACGAGGTGGCGGGGACAGTGGGGACAGCGCTGTCTCACTCAAGTGCCTGCAGGGAAGGGGCAGCTTCCAGCCCTGATAATTCCGGGCAGGGGCGACCCCTTTGTGCACACGCCCCTCCCTGCTAACTCATGCTTTTGCTTCCTCACCTCCTCCCTCCAAAGGCAAACAAATCACTTCCATTGCTCTCTGACCAGCAGGCCCAGGGGAGCGGACAGCAGACCCCACCCGCAGCCCTGGGACCTGCCACCTTTTGCTTTGCTAGCAGTGGCCCTCAGGGACAAGTCACAAGTGACTAGAAACTGACTCCCCTACGGGGCAAGAGTGAGCCGACCGCCCCCTAAGGGTGGCAGCGGTCACTGACGCCACCTCCCCTCCCTCTCACCTGGGTAGGGGCACCCTCCCCTCCAGGCCCCCATGGAGGAGCTCTGCGCCCACTCCCCAGGCCCCAGCCCCTGCCCCTGCCCGGGCTCCGGGGCCAGGCCGGGGGGAGCCTCCACCGACCTTCGATAGGCAAATAGTCATAGTCGAAGAGGATGGAGAAGTCGAACTCATCCTGGGGGCTGCCCCCCGGCTCATGGCCTGGGGCGTCCCCGCCGTCGGGGTCCGGCGGCTGCTGCTCCGGGGCGTCCATGGCGCTCCAGGCGGCGCGAGGGCTGCGGGGCGGGGGCGAGGGCAGGCGCTGCTTTCTCCGAGGCCCCTCGCCCAGGAAGGCGAAGGCGGCAGCACACCGGGCGGGGACGCGGCTGGAGCGGCGGGGGTCACTTCCCTCGTGGGGACGCACGCCGGGTCCGGGGACGGCGCGCCGGGCGCAGCGGGTCCTGGACGCGCCGGGGGAGCTGCGCGGCGGCGGCGCGAGCTTCCTGCTCCGGGAGGCACCTGTTGCAGCCCGAGGAGGGGGGGCGGGGAGGCGGGGACAGGGCGGCCAGGCCAGCGGGGGCGGGGCCCGGGGGGAGGGGCGCGCGCCCGGGCTGGCCGGCGCCGGGAGGAAGGAGGCCGCCCGCGGGCCCTGCCCCGGCTCCACGCTCAGCAGGGAGCCCGGGCCACCGCGGGGCGCTTGCTGCCTCCCACCCTTCTCGGGGTGAGCGTGGCGCGCCCTGCCAGACCCAAGGTGTAGACAATAAAGCTGCCGCCACTAGTGCTTTTGCCCCAGGGGACCCGCGGATCCCACCCCTTTCCCTGCTTTTTCCCTCCAAGGAGGGGCGGGGGCACCCAGTCCCTTCTGATGCAGACCGGTGTCTCCAAGAGCCTGCGTGTGCTGACAGCTGTGGCATGATGTCCCCTGGCACTTCAGACACCTGCATGCCACCCCCAACTCAATTCCCCAGGGCCTGGGAAGGAATCACAGGTACTCTGAAAGCACAGGTCCCGCCTTTACAGCTGCACCGCTTGGCCCCCCACCACATGCCAGGTGCGGCGATGAACCAGACACTGTTGCCCTGGGAAGCTCGGCTTCTGGCAGGGGAAATAAACAGGGGACAAGGAGCATCTCTTTAGGGTGCTGGGAGAGAACTCACCAGGGGTAAAGCCTGGGGCTGGGAGGCTGTAGTCCCTTGGTGGTCAGGGAAGGCCTCTGGGGAGGTGACATTTGGAGGAACCTGATTGCTGGGAAGAGGTGGGGGAAGTGTGTTCTGGTAGTCAGAACCAAGAGAAAGAGCCAGAGCTCCAAGAGGCTCCCAGTGTTGGAGGCAGAGGGAGGAGTTCAGTGCTGATGGACAGGTTGGCCGGTAACAAGCACACCTGATGCTTATGGAAAACACAACTCCCGGGCCCCTCCCTGGAGCTCCCGATTCCGTAAGTCTGGAGTATAGGCTCAGGAATGTGTTTATTTCTTTAATTATGTTTTTGACACAGGATCTCACTCTGTCACCCTGGGCTAGAGTACAGTGATGCGATCACAGCTCACTGCAACCGCAAACTCCTGGGCTCAAGTCATCCTCCTGCCTCAGCCTCCTGAGTAGCTGGGACTACAGGTGTGCACCACACCCGGCTAATTTTTCTTATATTTTGTAGAGACAGGGTCTAGTTATGTTGCCCAGGCTGGTCTTGAACTCCTGGCCTCAAGCAATTCTCCCACCTCGGCCTTCCAAAGTGCTGAGCTAAGGCGTGAGCCACCATGCCCAGCCAGGCATGTGTATTTTTAATCAAGCACCCAAAGTTAGTGTTATGAACAGGCACTCTTGGCGACCACTATGTAAGAACCCAGTACCACCCCCCAAGAAAACACTTCCAGGGATCTCGGCCAAGTTAGCTGAAGTCAGAAAACAGACTCACAGAGGTAGAAAAGAAAATCAGCACCATGGTCCTCAGCCCTCACACCACGAGAATCATCTGGGACACCGTTTTAAATGCGTGGGCTCTGGCTGCAGTCTAAACCCACTGAACCAGCATGTCCGAAGATATTTTTAAAAAAGATTTCAGGTGAATCTAAAGGGCAGTGTTGAGGATCAGATTAGGTGGGAGAAGTCCTAAGACCCCCGTGAGAATTGCAGCTTGACCCCAAGTGACTAGGCTCCTTCCCCATGTGCCAGGAAGAATAGAGGAAGTGCACTCTTCAGGGGAGCCACCTCTGTGCCATTAAGGGGGTTTGTGCAAAGCTGTCAATTGTTCATCCCACAAATATTTACTGGGCACGAGCCGGTACCTGGCACTGCTGCAGGTGTTGGGGGTGCAGCCATCAACAAGCCACAGTCTCTGCCCTAATCAAGGTTACCACCTGCAAGCACAGCAATGAATAGGGGTTTCCAAATTGCACTGAGACCAGTGGTTCTTGACCCAAACTTCACGTTATAATCACCTGGAGAGCCATTTAAAGTTCAAATACCCAGGCCCCGCCAGACATCAATTTAATCAGAGTATCTGGGGGCAGGCTCAGGCATCAGTATTTTGTAAAAGCTTTTCAGACGCTTCCAATTTCTGGCCAGAAGTGGGAACCACTGGTTTAGACTCAAACTCCATTGCAGTCCTGGGCCTAGCTCAGGACTCATTTCAGAGTCTTGGGAAGCACTCTCTGGTTGTCAGAGCCTGAAGGAATTCCTTTCTTTGTTTCCTCACCATAAGCACAGCTATACTGTATGTATCCAGTGAGCATCTTAGGGAGTGGCTGATATCTTTAGGTGGAGAAGGGAAGAGTGACGACCCCGGCTAGGACACTTATAGCGAAGAATCTTGAAGGAAGTGGATTCCCTTGGGTCCTTATGACAGGGACCCAAGGTCCAGATGCTGAAATTTGGTCAGGGATAAACAAAGGAACCAGCTTTCCCTTGTGCTGTAGCAAAGGAGAAAAGCTGGTGACCCTCCCACAACACTCACATCTGTTCCTGTTCCTCCAGCCCATGATGATCACATGCCTCTAATCTAGTACATATCTGTGCATGGTGCCTACACAGAATCATTCCCCCCGTCTTCTCATAACAGCACCCCAGTGTGTTCCTTTGGGAAACTACTCTAAACATAATCTTGGCAGAGCTACCAACCCCATTGCCCCACCTTCCCCTGGCAAAGAAGTGGACAAGTGACCTAGACTGGGCCAATCAGAGAATTTTATCTCCACTAGCCTGTGAGATCTACTAAGGCAGGGGCATGACCACCTCATTCACAGCTTTATGTGCAATGGATGTGTGGATGAATGGATGATGATAGGTAGAGGGATGGATGGAAAGTGAATGCATGGGTGGATGAATTGCTCGATCAATGGAAGAGTAGATGTTTGCATGGATGAATGGATCGATTGATCAATGGAAGAGTAGACGTCTACAGGGATGGATGGGTGGATGAAGTTTGACTCTCCTTGTATGTACAAGATCCTTAGATTTCTCTTTAAGAGTCTACCTCCCTGGGGCTTACCTGGTCACACAATTGCTAGGGCAAGAACCTAAATTCTTGCCCCCAACTGGACATCCTCTTGAGAGAGCCAATAATAAAATTAAATAATAAAGAGAAGATTACAACTGGTCAAATGCTATAAAAACTTCAGCCTTAGAAGGGTGGTTCAGGACATTCTAAGTAAGACCTTAACTGCTTCAGAGGTCCCTCTGAACACTGGATATATTTTCAAAGCTTCTGTGATTTGAAATCTGCACCAAAGCAGTCAGAGCTCTTCAAAGGGAAGGGGTTCAGACTAGTCCCCAACCTATGGAGCATTTCTGCTGGAACAGTGAGGAGTAAGACAGTTTTCTCCTCTAAAGGCCACCTTGATGGGTGGGGTTTTGGGCTGAGGGAAAGGTGCATTTTCAATTCCAAAATAAATAATTTGCGTTCTTAGAAGCAAGGTCCGGAAGCAGAATGCATGACCTTTATGCACCTTTATGGGTGGATGGGGGAGATGGAGGCCTTGCTAGGGCAGCTCTGTCAACCTTCTCTCTGCCCAACAGCTGACCCACTTGTGGGTGCCCTGGCTTTTGAGTTTTTCCCCAATCTCTCCAGCCAAAGTGCAATGGGAAGGTGGTGAAGCCACTGAGAGTTTGAAACTTCTGCCACACACTGGTACCATTTGACTCTGGCCCAGGAACTCAACTCACTTCAACAAGCATTTACCCCAAGTATAATTACAAACAGAGATACATGCATGAAAGGAAAGCAGAATCTGTCACAGAGCTCATATGGAGGAAATCTGATGTAGACAGGGAGTTCAGGGAAGGCTTCCTTAGGGAAATGATGTTTAGGCTGGGGCTGGAATGTTGGGTAGAAATTAGCCAGGGAATAGTGAGGGGAAGAACTAACAGACAGAGGGGGAAGTGCGTGCAAAGGCCCTGAGGCAGGAGGAAGAATGAAGTGCTGGAGGACCTGAAAGAAGACTGGAGTGGCAGGTACTCAGGGATGCATGAGAAGATGGCATAAGGTAAGGCCCAGGTGGTGAATGGGCCCTGGGGGGCCATGTTGAGAATTTTGGACCTGAGGACAGTGGAGAATGACCGAAGAGTCTTAGGCAGCGCATGATGAGATCACATCTGAGTTTATAAACAATTGCTCTGGGCTCTGTGTGGAGAAGAAACAGCAGGTGGAAAGGGTTGAAGCAAGAAGTTCAACTGGAGGCTCCCACAGCCATCCAGGCAAAGATAGTGGAGGCTGGCACCACCGTGGTGGCAACGGAGGAAGCGAAATGTGGAAGGATGCAAAAGACACACAGACTGTCATCCTTCGGTCCCTCTGCGAGTTCTCTCTCTACTTCTTCTTCTAGGCTACCCCTTAAAATGCAGCATACCTCGGTTCCACTGACTAGAAATACTCAAGCAGCACTGACTCCTGGGCTCCCCCAATACCCCAGGAGGCTCTGAGTCCCCAGGCTCCTTCAAGGCACCCCTGGAGGTGCGCGCCACCCACAGCTCTGCCCTCCTCTCCACCTTCTGGTATGAAACTCATTTTTATCCATAACCGGAGCTCTCCCCAGAAATCCGGGCTCATATATCCAACTGCCGACCCAGCGTCTCCATTCGGGTATCCGACAGGCATCCAAAGCCAAACCCTACATCCTCTGAATCACTCCTGCCCCCGTGCCCCAACTCATGCATTACCGTCTCCCCAATCTAGTCCTGCCATCGAACACCAACGAATGCCCCTCGATTCCTCTCCTGTTCTCACACGCACATGCAAACCTCGGCAAATGTGGGCAGCGCCACCTTCGAAATGCAACCCAAACCCAGCCATTTCTCACCAGAGTCACTGCTCCTCCTCCCGCCCCAGCAATGCAAGCCCCTGTCATCTCTGGCCTGGGTGACTGCAGTGGCCGCCTCTCTGGACCTGCTGCTCACTTTTGCCCCTACACGGAGCAGCCAGTGGGATCCTTTAAGAATATAAATCCGATAAACCCTCCAGCGGCTTCCCAATAAATTTACATACACAGCTTCAAGGCCCTATGTAGGGTACATTGGCTGCCTCCCACCCAGCTCTTTTTGATCATTGTCACCTGCCATTCTCTCCTTCTCTACTTCCTCTGCCACCTGTTCTTTGAAAACGCCCAGCATGACCCTACCCCAGGGCCTTTGCTCTGACTGGTCCTGTGATATTGCCTGGCCACTGTCTCACCCGGTTCATTTTTCAGCTCAAATGTCACCTCCTCAGAGACACCCTCCCTACTGATCCCAATAAAAATGGCATCACTGTCCCCTGTGTTCCTCAGAGCACTTACCACTATGGTATACTTTACTCATATGGGTATTTGGTTATGTGTTTGTCTGTTTGTCTCACTTGTGTGTAAACCGCACAAGGGCAGGGATATTTGTCTGTTTTCTTCTAGGGTATCTAGGATTCTCAGGGTTAGAAAATAAAAATATAGGACACCCAGTTCAATTTGAATTTTAGACAACAAACGCCTGTTTTTTAAGTATGTCCCAAAGAGTGCGTGGGACAGGCTTAAACTAAAAAAATTGTTCATTATTTGCCTGAAATTCAAATTTAACTCAGCATCTTGTATTTTTATCTGGCAACCCTGGCTGTATGGTACCAGCTCGTGGCAGGTACTCACTAGAAAGTAGGCAAAGGAAGGAATGGAAGAAGGGTGCCCCACAGAGCTCCCACCTGGGAGATCAATCGGTAAGTGAAACTGCATCAGGAGAACCCAATAACTCTAAAACAAAATCTCTCGAAACTCTTTAAAAGACAGAGAGATAGACAGAGACAGAGAAGAAAAGAAAAAAGACTGTTCTCCGTAAAGGCAAATGTTCTGTTATAGGAACTATGCTCTTGGGGTCATTATAACAAGACTGGTAGAAGTGATCCCTCCCACCCCTTCCAAGCTGACCTTCCTGAAGGTCACCGGCACCCATGGGCATGAAGACATAAACGTGTGGCAGAGGCTGGGCTGCTCTTGTGGTGTAATAAGGAAAAGCCCAAAACTGGGAGGCCCAGGATCCAACCTCTGTTCTTCCTCTAACCCACTCTGTAGCCCTTAAGCAAGACACCTGACTTTTCTGTGCCTCACTTTCTCCTGTAAAACAGGACGGGGTGAATCAGATAATATCTGAGTTACCATTCCAAATCTAACACTCATTTAACTCGAATAAGGAAAACCAATGTGTGGCATGCGGAGCCCCACGGCACCCCGCACTTGGAAGAGCCCGAGCTTAGAAGGACCCTGCACTTTGGTCTGCTCTGCTGTTGTCATCATAAAATTCTTTTTTTCTTTTTTTTTGGAGACAGAGTCTTGCTCTGTTGCCCGGGCTAGAGTGCTGTGGCGTCAGCCTAGCTCACAGCAACCTCAAACTCCTGGGCTCAAGCGATCCTCCTGCCTCAGCCTCCCGAG
>CAUYSK010025847.1:0-17096 GCA_963575035.1 Avahi laniger
TCACCATTGTTTCTTAAAGCTGAATAGTACTGCATGGTATACATATACCACAGTTTATTAATCCACTCATGTATTGATGGACACTTGGGTTGTTTCCACATCTTTGCAATTGTGAATTGCGCTGCTATGAACATTCGAGTGCAGGTGTTTTTTTCATAGAGCGACTTTTGCTCTTTCCATCAAATTGGTATTAACGGATCAACACATAAGTGCATATATAAGAATTACATCTATTAGATATTGGGCAGGGGGGAGGGGGGAGGGGGGAGGAGGAGACGGGTATATGCATACACAAAGAGTGCAATGCGCACCACGCAATAGGATGGACATATTTGAAACCTGGACTGAGGGGGGGAGGGGGGGCAAGGGCAACACACGTAACCTAAACATCTGTACCCCCGATATTATGCTGAAATAAAAAAAAAAAGAGAGAGAAAAAAGGGGCCACGCTCGGCGGCTCACATCTGTAATCCTAGCACTTGGGAGGCCGAGGCAGGTGGATTGTTTGAGCTCAGGAGCTTGAGACCAGCCTGAGCAAGAGCGAGATCCCGTCTCTACTAAAAATAGAAAGAAATTAATCGGACAACTAAAAATATATAGAAAAAATCAGTCGGGCATGGTGGCGCATGCCTGTAGTCCCAGCTACTCGGGAGGCTGAGGCAGAAGGATCGCTTGAGCCCAGGAGTTTGAGGTTGCTGTGAGCTAGTCTGATGCCACGGCACTCTAGCCGGGACAACACGGTGAGACTCTGTCTCAAAAAAAAAAAAAAAGAGAAAAAAAAAGATGAAGGAGAGAGGGCAATGCTTCACTGAAATGAATGTATTTCTAATAGTTGCATTTTAAACACCGTGATGTCTGTTGGGAAGATTCTTTTTTTTAGATGAATGTGGGGAGAGAGGGCTATTAATTGTCTCTCAGGTCACACTACCAGAATACTCTTAACTCCTTTTCTTCTGCTCCCTGGCTGTTCCCACCTTCCCCAGCTGCTAAAAGCACTTATTCAGGAGCCAAAGGGAGACGTCTTGTAGCGCAAGGCCCAGCTTTCCCACCCCCGGGGATGCAGCTTCCAAACCCCACAAACATCTAGAATAGCAGACGCAAACCAAGGCAGCTCAGCCAGCTGGCGGGAAGGTCAGGACTCTGCTTGCTTTGCCTACCCACACTTTCTCTGTGCAGAGAGACAGAAGGTCTGGGAGAACTACTGGCAGAATGCGTGGAAGAGGACATCGCCCAGCGCCCATCTCTGCGCAGACAAAGCTCAAGAGAGGAACTGGTGTGAGGGGCTGGGGCCCAGGGCTTGAGAGGGCGAGCGTGCTGGGGAGAGGGGTGATGACGGTAGGGGCTGGTCTGCACCGGACCCTGCAGTGAAACTGAGCTGAGGCTCTCCCTCTTCTTATGCTTTTCTGTGCTCCTTGCCCCGCCACCACCCGCCTGCCCTCCCCTGGGCCAGGCCTTCTCATCCTCTGCCTTCCAGAGATGCCTGTTCCGCCACAACCTTTATCCACTTGCCTTTTTCTTTCTCCTTCTCTGATCCTGCCTCTCTCTTTCTCTGAGGAAAAAAAAAAATCTGTGCTAAAGTTTTCATGAATAATAACGAATTACTTAGTTGACATTCTTATATAAAATATTTGCATTTTAAAAGGAGAGAAGGAAAAGGCAGACTTTCAGAGGAAGCGCCATACCCCACCCCCACGATGATGAGCACCTGACATAAGCCAGGCTTGCTCGTGAGCACCCTGTGTCTTCCTCCTGAGGGTCATTTTAGGGTTAAAATAATTTAGTACTAAACTACTTATGGTTATAAGTTGACTTTGTGTTTGAATATATGACATTTGCAAATGCCTAAAGAAGCTGAATTTTAAATTTACAAATAATACGCAGATTAAATAACTTTTCAGTAGTTTTAAGCTGATACACACACACACACACACACACACACATATATATATATATTTAATTGCTTTTTTGTTCTTCATCCCTGATCCAGATTCTCTTAAGTATACAGATGTGCAGGTTAGTTTGGAACAGGGGTGGGGACATACACAAAGAGAAAGAATCAGTGGGTGGTTGAGCTTTACTAAAAAAGTCTCCTGACCCAACTCTGAGGGAATAAACTTTGTCATTTGCTGTTACTTAATAGAGATGGATGGCTAGACAAACCCCATAAAGACTGTTTCTTTTCTCCTGCTTCCCGTTACTCTCTTGATGGCAACTACCACAATTGCAGGAGTTTTCCCATGAAGAAGAGAACCTAGCAATTGAGAAAACACTGGGTGAACATGTGTTTTTCTCTTATAACAGTGGGAAGAGCATTCACAGGGGTTAAAGTTAACCATGAATCTCCTTCCTACACAAAATCTCCATGCTCATATCCATTGAGAAGGATATTGTAAGCTCTTTTTAGATTTGTTTGTTTAGGTTAGGAGTGGACCAAATAGTTATCTCAAAGAGGAGAAAAAATTGTATGATAATTTATTGAGCTTGCTTTATAATAATTATGATAAAGGTTATATAAATATGTATGAATATGTTAATAAAAATGCAACCCCCCAGAAAAATCATAGAGCCAGTACATGACTGGGCAGGGCCTTCTGTCTATACCATCTGGCCCTTCCGCTATATTCCATTGTGAAGAATAGTTTGCGGGTCATAGTTCCTCAGCCTCTGAGCTGAGCCATGCGTGGTGCTCCTCGCTGATAGCACGGTAAGGTAGGTCAGGTAGCCAGATCCTCATAGCGCAGCCTGAAGCAAGAGGGGATCGGCAAGTTGGACAGCAAGCCTAACATTTGGAAAATATCATTAGAATAAAACAAACTTTTGCTGATTTTTTCATATGTCCTAAAATGTCTGATTGTTATTCTGCCCTCTTCTCCCTATTTCAACCTATAGAATTTTGTCCCATCACTGTAAAATAAAGTCAATGTTGACCTTCATTCTATGCCTGGCGCCCTGAAGCTTGCACATTAATAAAGCACAGAGACGATTGCCAGTTTATTTTGCAGTCCCAAAAACAGTAATAGGGCCAGGATGTCCTCCTCTTAAAGAGGAGGAAAAAACTTACTAAATGTCAAAAATATTTTGAGTACTTCCTAAACTCCTTCAGGAGTCAAACAACCTGTAGAAAGCCATCAGGCTTGCTTCCACTGAAAGTCGTTATCAGCAAGGGAATCTGGCACTTGTCTGTGGAGGTCATCGAGTTCTGTCATGCAGCTTCTTCATCAAAAGCATACCTGTGATTCCTCATTGTCATAGGCTCTCTTTCTAAAGGTATTTCTTTTGAAGTAGCCACTCCTACTATCTACAACTTGTTTCAGTTTTATAGCTTCTATTCTCTGTCATTATTTTGCATAGTAGCAAAGGAGATCTTAATTGCTTTGAATTTATAGTCAGTCCTTAGACTGCCAGATTGATTCATGTATCAATTCAAAAATTCATTCCACAAATATTGATTAAAACCACACTTGTGTTATACTCTGTGTGTATACGTGTATATACACTGTGATACAGATGCAGAAATTGAAAAAGACACTTTGGAAATAGATAATAGAGATAATCGCACAATATTGTGAATGTGATTAATGCCACTGAATTGTATATTTGAAAAGGAAAAGCTTATGTTACATATATTTTGCTGCAATAAGAAAAATACTCTACCAAAAAAAAAAAAACCATGAATAAGACAATGCCGGTTCCCACAGTGCCCACAGTGTAGTAGGAAAGACTGACAATAAAGACATCCATGCAATAAAGTGTCGCTGGTGAGAAGAGAGAAGTAGGTAAAGGGCACAGTAAGTGTAAAGGAGGAAGCTGTGAAGCAAATTTAACTTTTTATTTGTTTTTGCATTGTTTTTCAGTTGGTGGTGCTGGTTAGGAAGGTCTCTAGAGGTGAAGCTTCAAAGACGAGCGATTCTTCTCTTCCCCAAATGAAGTGATACAGGTGATAATATTTGAATGACAGTAGAGACCTTGCGTAGTTTAGTCCTAAATCTAGCACTTCTTCCTACCATCATTAATTTGTCTGACAGAGATAAGGTGAGACCAAAGAGACATCTAGGTGCAAAGTTAAGGAGCTCTCCTTCGCAGGGACAGGCTGAATGCACCTGCGTGACCTTGAAAGTGAGCACCTCCCTGATGTCCACATCTCCATCATGATACTTAGCGTCCTTTCTGCAGTTGCCTGTCCTTGTCTGCATCCCTTTGTAGACTATGAATTGTGTCTTGTACTTATTTGTATGTCTTGGGGCTAGAACAAAATATGGCACATAGAAAACACTCAACAAATGGTAGTATGCTTTGATAAAAATGTTTAAATAAGTAAATGAATGGCTACAATCCACCACATTCCCTAGGGACCAAGCTCTTCAGACTGTCTTCTCCTTGGCTCCCATCTCTGTCTTGTCAAGCTGAAGTTTGTTTGGGATTCGTGGTCCCAGAAGGCTTCCCAATAGATACCATCTCAGTATCTCTGGAATCCTTTTCATCCTCTCTTTTTTTCAATTTTTTTCTTTCCCTCCTTGTGATTGATTTTGAATAGTGGCTCTGTCTTCAAGTCTACTAAACAACACACTGTTAATCCTATCCAGTGAAATTTTCATTTTGGATATTATATTTTTCCTCTCTAGAAGTTCCATTTGGTTCTTGTTTATAGCTTCTCTTTAGCTCCTTACTATGTTTGCATGTTTCTTTACATCCTTGAGCATATGGAACATATTTAGGGAATCTGTTGCAATGTCCTTGTTCATTAATTTCATCATCTCTGTCATTTCTGGATCTCTTTCGACCAATTGATGTTTCTGCTTGTCATGGGTTACATTGTCTTATTCCTTATGACTGGAAGTGGAAATCAGCCTTATTCCATTAATGTAAATCAGACTTTCTCCTGATGACAGAATCTCTCCCTCACCTCCACCAAGGGAATCCTTTTCACAATCCCTTCCTCTCCCAGGACCAGGAGAGGGCGTTACAACTGACTTTGCCACACTATTGTTTCTCGGTCTTTGTTCAAATAACTGTATGTGAGCTGAACAAGCAGAAGCAGAGAGGACTTACAATCTGGTAAAGCATAAAGACATGAATCCAACAATCAACCATTTAGGTAAATTGAAATAGTATCTGTGATAAGTTCCACAAAAGAGAGGTTCATTGTGCTGTAAGCACTTCCTAGAGAGGTTTGACCTAATCATAGGAGCCAGGGAGGACTTCCAAAAGAAGTGACATTTTGGGTGAAATTTAAATGCTTTGGTTTGGAACATAAAATTCTTAGTATTTTGATCCCAATCTCCTTTGCAGCTTTATCCTCCATCAATCCATCCCAGTCCACCAACGGCATCCACACGCCCTCCACTCAAGTCTCACAGAGACCTCTGTGCTTCACTCATGCACCTCACAGGCCTATGTATGACGTGCCCTGTGCTATCACTTCCTCTCAACCTCTCTACCCCCGTCTTGAGGAAGCTCTCTCCTCCTCAGCCTCTAAAACTCAGCATGGTCATTACATTCTCTAGGAAACATTTCTGAATCCCTCAGCGTGACTTTGATGTTGTTTCTCTGTTGTTCTTTAGCAATATTCTTTTTCAATATTCACAGCTTTAGCAACTTGGACATGACACTCAATGCGATGTATTACAAACTTCAACTTATTTTAGATTTCTTGAGAGACAGGCTCACGTTTGTTTGTCTTTATAGTCTCCATGCCTACCATGGACATGGTATGTGGCACATAATAGAATAAAATTTAACTGCAAAAATAAAATGAATGAATAAATGAATGAATGAAGTCATACATATATGACCTCACATGTCTCTTTATAAAGTTGATCTAAAATTTAATACTATATTAGTTACATATCAAGTATGACGAATAAAAACTTTTAAGTAAGCAAGTTTCAGGCATCCTGTAAGCTTTTAACTGAGAAGTGATTATGTACTATTGGATTCAATTTAGTCATTTAGATGGTCAAAAATAGATGAGCTATCCATTTTCCAGTCTAATTGTTTTGGTCACCTTATCTGATGGCTATTTGATGATTCTCTCTATTTCTGGGCAATGTATCAACCAGCAATTAACATGAGGACTTAGTGCAATAGAGTCAAGGTTCAAATACTGAATTCATGCTGCCATGGTCTATGAGCACAGCTTAATGGGATCCCAGCTGCTGCAGTCCGTCCACAAAATGATGTTTATCTCAAGTAAAAAAGAAAGATAATTTATGTACCATTTAGATTTTAGTTAGAAAGAATTGAGAATAAATAGATAAGATTTTCTAGTTTGAGTTGTCAAACTAAATGTAAATAAATCACTAAATCTGGATGGTGAATGTCATCCAGATTTGAGAATTTTGAAAGAATTCAAGGGCGACGCTGCAAATTATGGCTTATTCCCCAAAACTTATTACCAATGGCTACCAGGGCAGAAGATGGCCACCATAACTCTACAGGACATTTTCCAACAACATACTGAAGAGTTGTCTCACTTTCATATTGAGTGAGGCTGTGGAATATCTGATAAACTAGGAAGACTTTGAATACTTAAGCAAGCAACACTCATGAGAAAAAAGTAGTCTGTTTTCTGCCAGGGAAAACCTTGGCTAACTAATTTACTTGAACTTTTTTTGGATGATAAATTCAAATACAGAAAAAAATTAACTAAAGGGTATATTATAATTAAACTTTCCCAAAAAAGCACTTTAATAGTTTTAAATTTTAAATTCTAAGCTGGGCATGGTGGCACGTGCCTGTAGTCCCAGCTGCTTGGCTGGCTGAAGTGGGAGGATCACTTGAGCCCAGAAGCTCCAGGCTGAAATAAGCTATGATGGTCCCACTGCACTCCAGGCTGGATGACAGAGCAAGATCCTGTTTCAAAAAAAAAAATTAAATTCTAAATGATTTAAATATCAAATTAATTATAAAGCATTTAATTTAATGAATATGATTTATTAAATTATTATTTAATTATTCCACATGAAAATAACTTCTATCACTGGAAGAGCTTAGGGAAAATGGACAATTATATAAGCCATGTTTGAGCGGTGCATGCCTCTACTTGGGTCCAGTGATAAAGAAAGATCTCCATCTGGATGTTGCAAGAGCACCTATAACTCCACATGTCCTGAGCTAGCCCACTGTTGGCCTCCCCAAACCTGTTCTTCCTTCTCCTTGTACTTTTTCTTAATAGCACCACTATCTTGTCCACCAACATAGAAAAAAAATCACTCCAAATCCTTATTTTATCCCCCATGAGAAATATCTTACTAAATCATAAGTCTGATCATATTTCTTCCCTGACTAAACTTTTTCAGTAGTTCTTCACAGTTGACAGAATAAAGTACAAATGTCTTAGTGGGGCATAAAAAGGTCTTCAACATGTAAACTTTCTCTTTCTGGCCACATTTCCTGCCAGGCTTCCTCAGCATTGAAATGGTTGTTTTTTTGATAAACTTGCCGTGTTCTTTTTTGCTGCCAAAGTTTTATACGTGCAGCTTCCTCTGCCCAGAATGTTCTCCATCCCTTTCTCCTACTAACACATTTCTGGTCACCTTTCAAAATCTGGTTCGGAAGTTAACTCTTCCACCATGCCTTCTCTTAGCTTTGATGACCAGGTAAAGCCAGTAAGTAGCTTTCATCCTCCAGCCACGGTGATTGTTAAGGGGTGGGTTTGTAACCTAAGCTGGTTCACTCAGACTAACTTTCAAAATGAATGTTGGGGACCCAGTGCAAACACACTGTCTTTTTCCTGCCACAAGCAGTTCCTTGCAGCCCTGAGACTTGTGGCAGCCATCTTGGAATCAGCCTCAGGAGGAATTTGATATCAAAACTGGGTCCTTGGACTACATTGTTGAGGTACTAAATTGAACTTTATCTGAAGCCAGCCCCTCTTCTGGAATTTTCCATTTCATGATTCAATACATTTCCTTTATTTTTAAGCCGTTTTGAAAATTAGAATTTTTTTTTTTGGTCATGTGTAAACCAAAGTCTCTTCAGTGATATAGACTGTTGGAATCTTCCAGCGATTTACTCTCATTTTATAAATAAAAAACTGAGGCCCATGGAAGGGAATTTACCTGTCCAAGGTCAAACAGTACATAGGGACAGATCTGCCATTAGAAGACAGGTTTCCCGTTTCCTTTCTCCTCATCTGTTCTTTTCTCATAAACTTCTCTTCCCACGCTCATACAGAGAGTGATGCTATTTTCTAGCCAGGCAGCCTTTTAGTTACAAATCAGTGAAAAATCTATTCTTCTCTGTGGTTCTTGGGAATCCCTGGATATGCAGCATTAAGGAATTTTTGGGTCTAAGGAATAAAATCATCCGTGGCCATCCTGCTTTTGTAACCTCTCCTTAAGCCTGTAGGGTATTTGCATTACTGAGTGTCCCCGCTGCGGGACTAGACACAAGGCATGTGGCAAGTTCCTTGGAGTATTTCCATAGCAACCGGCAGGCATGAAGAATACTCTGCTGAAACATGGGGTTTGGGAGCAGGTATAGAGCTCCAAATCTGATTCCCTCTACCAATTGCACATTTTCCTTACTTACATATGTGTGTGTATTGTGTGTGTGTGTGTGTGTAAGTGGTATGTGCACAAGAATATAATTTGGGAAGCTCCGTGACTAATCCAATTTTATTTTTCTTGTCCTTTTTCTTTATTCTTTTTCATTGAGAAGACTCTTTGCACCTCTCACTCACATTATGTCTGTTTCTCTCTCTTTCCCTCTCTTCCTTTCTCCCTCCCTCCCTGTCTATACACCTGCTCTACTATGGAAATAATATTTTCAAGTCCCACCCTCTTGAGACATGTCACCATTATGTAAAAGGAGAAAATTCTCTATTTCAGTTAAGCACGGGCCACGTATAGTGGTTACTATGGAAATACTCAAAGAAAATACCTGAAAAGAGATATCAAAATGAAAAATAATCTTTTCTCCAAGAAAAGAGTATGGAAACGAAATGAGTTACTCTATGAGGCAGTGAATTACCAATTACTGAAAGTGTGTAAAACTTATACTATGTGACATTTTATAACCATGCCCTCAAACACCTACAGACTGGTGCCCTGCTTTCCAAGTCCTTTTCCCAACAAGGCATTCTCCTCAGGTTTCTCTTTCCCTATCTTATTCTCAGAAAAATAATAACAGTTCCCATTTCCCCAAAGCACTTAAATATAAGCTACTTTTTCATTAATTCATATATTCGACAGTACTTGTTGGTCACCTGCTATGGTACCACTGTGCTAAGCCCTGGGGACACACACAGCGAGGCTAAATATTAAATTCCTGGTAAACACCTGCTCTGTGGAGAGCAAAGGAAAGGAAAGGGATTTGTGGTGTCAACAAAGTAATGTTAAAATTGAAAAAAATAGTTCTGAAGCAAATGTGAAAAATGTAAACATTTTTTAAATGTTGGTTGTTGATTACATGGATACTTGTCATGTTATTCTTGGTTCTCTTTTGTAGTTTTCGGTTAAAAACCGTTTGTAAAAATAAATAAAAGGGATTTTGAGACATTCCTGTAAGGTGAAGACTGAAACATGTTCAAGAATTTAGGAACATGGAGGTCTTTGGAGAAACTGAAGGAGTTAAGTGGAGGGCAGGCAAGGTGGACTGTGAGGTTGGACCATCCTCTCAAGATATTTGGCAGAGAAGTGGAGGAGAAAGGCTGGAAGATGGATGAGGGTTGAGTCAGTGGTCCCCAACCATTTTGGCACAAGGGACCAGTTTCATGGAAGACAATTTTCCCATGGATGGGGCTGGGGGGAGATGGTTTTGGGATGATTCATAATTCAAGCATATTACATTCATTGTGCACTTTATTTCTACTATTATTATATTGTCATTTGTCACCCATTGATACAGTTTTGATGAGTCTGCAAGCAACTGATTTATTATTGTCTCTGTGCAGTCAAACCTTTCTGCTAATGATAATCTGTATTTGCAGCCGCTCCCCAGCACTAGCATCACCGCCTCAGTTCCACCTCAGATCGTCAGGCATTAGATTCTCATAAGGAGCCCAAAACCTAGATCCCTCATGTGCGCAGTTTATGGTAGGGTTGGTGCTCCTATGAGAATTTAATGTCAATGCTGCTCTGACATGAGGGAGAGCTTATGCAGTGCTGTCAGCGATGGGAAGCGGCTGTAAATACAGATGAAACTTGGCTCACTGGCTGGCTGCTCACCTCCTGCTGTGTGGCCTGGTTCCTAACAGGCCATGGACCGATACTGGCCCACAGCTCGGGGCTGGGGACAGCAAGGTTGAGTCATGTGCTCTTCACAGGGAAAGACTTGAGCATATTCAATGCCAATGGAAAGGATCCAATTGAGAGGGAGAGCATGCAGCTGCAAGAGAGAGAAGGGGAAATTGTTCATGAGCAGATAAAGAAGATGGGTCCAAAGCATGGAGAGAGGGATCAATGTTAGACAGGATAGGCAGCATCTCTTTCTGCAGAAGGAAAGGAGTAAGAGTAGATGCTGATGTAGAAAAGTTTGCTGTCTTCATGGTTGAAAACTGAGGGTACTCTTCAGGGTTTCTTAAAGCAAATTCATGCACATACACACACTTACTCAGAGACAGATAAAACTGTGTAGAGGCCAGTGGTCATCGTGGTGGTCAAGCTAATTTTCTCCTCATTGCTCAACTGACATCCCATGGCATCTCACTATTGAAGTCCAGTTTTCTTGACTTCTACTCACTCTAGGAATGCTAGTTACTGCTAAGTCCTCCCTTCTTGTTGCCTCTGGAATCTATACCTTTTTCTTCATCTCAAACCATTGGCCTGACTCAGGGCATTTTCATTTTTCATCCAGGTTATTTCAACAGTTTTCCAACTGACCTTTCTATGTCCAATCCAGTTTCCACACTGAAACAAGAATTCTATGGCTAAAACACACCTCTATTAATGGAATTTCCCTGGCTAAAACCCCTCCCTGGCTTTTTACTTTCTTTGAGATGAAAGCTGGCCTCCTACAACACCTACAAGATGCTTCACAATCTGGACCCAGCCTGACTCTCCCATCTTTCCTCATTGTATACATCCTTTCCCAAATCATACCGAAACCCTTGTTGTTCCTCCAGTTTCTCTATGTGCTCTCTCTTCTGTGGACTCTTGGATTTGTTGTTTCCTCTCTTCAGTTCATGTCCCTTCATTTCCCAGCCTTCACCTGGATAACTGCCAATTCATTCCTCAGTTCTTCTCTTAAATGTTATGCTTCCAGAAACTTCTCCTGATCTCCTAGGACTGGAGTGGTTGCCTCTCAAAAGGGCACCAAAATCATCCTGGCCACACCCTGTCATATTCCTTTATCTCTATCTCACTCTATATTTTTATATATATGAGGGCTGCCCAGAAAGCATCCAGCCATTTTTAATAAATTTTTCATAGTATATGGCTGGATACTTTCTGGACAGCCCTCGTATGTATAAAGACAAAGTCTCTGTCATGTTTACCACTGTATCCCCAACATCTCACACAGCATCTGGCTCGCAATCAGCATTTTTAAAAATTGTCAACTAAATTAATGAATAAATGAATGAATGAATGATTTTGTTATAGAAAACAAAATTGTCACTCAGTATGATCAAAGGCCTTTCCTGAAGTCCGTCACCAAATAAAGAAATGGTAAATCTGAGACTTGAGCTCTCCTCTCCTCTCTTCCCTTTTGTTTTCTCTCTTCTCTTTTCCTGGTCATGTCTTACCCTGGAAGATTTCGTCCACATGGCCAGCCACCTGTATGGTGATGACTCACAAAGGTGTTTTCAGTCCGCGGTTCTTTTCAGATCTCTAAAGTCACGTCCAGTGGTCCAGTCAACATTTCCCCTTGGAGCGATTATAGAGGTTTCAAGCTTAACACCTTCTGACTAATTCAATTGTTGTGTTCAAAGTCTCTTAAGAGAGATAGTCTGACTGTCCTAACATGGGCGGAATTGAGACGGGAGCCAGGTACCCTGCCGGCAGTTAGGGTGGGGGTGGGAAGAAGGCCAATAGGACAAGAAAGTCACAAGAACGTGAATATGCTCAGCTAAGATAAATGTAACCAATACAGTCACTTTAGTTATTTCACTTTAGCCATAACATCTTTAGCTAAGGTGAAAGGGGAAATTCTTTTAACTGGGGCATGCGCATAGTTGAGGCAACAGTGTCCCTAAATGAACTACCCTCAATCACATAGTAAAACGCATACACCAGATCCATGACAATTTACAAGTGCCATGGTAACTCCTGGATGTTACCCTATAAAGTTAAGAAAGGGGAGGTTCCTGGTTGTAGGAACTCTCCATCCTGTTCCCAGAAAACTCGTGAATATTCTGCCTCCAGTTTAGTATAGCATTGATATTTAATATAAAAGAACAGACCCTAACCCTGGGGTGACACGGTTCCTTTTTGGATCAGTTCGCTCTTTTATCTCTTTCTAAAAGAGTACACTTTGCTTTCAATAAATCTATCTGCTTCTGCTTATACCTCATGTATGAGTGCTTTTTCCTCGCTGTGACCCAGGACTTAAATTCCTTCCTATGTGGAAGTCAAGAACCCTCTCTGCCATCATCGGCAGTGGTCCACACTGGTATCAAAGTGACCATTCTTATTCCTGGTGTGTTATGTGCTAGGCAGAGATGAGCACAAATTGATGGGAACACAGAAAGGGCCCGATTCTACTGGGAGGGTCACGTAAGACCTCCTAAAGATGTTATATAAAAAGGGAATATTTATAGCAGAATTCTCAACATTATTCCTCCCCCTTTGGATCCAAGAAGTCGATTGGTCATTTAGGAGAACCATCCCCTTCTTGGTTGGAAAATGTCCCTGACTTTGAATATAAACATCTGACATTCCAGTTTAGACTCCTTCACAAGAGCTGGACTGTCATCCTGTTTTGGCTTCCAGCTCAGCCCCTCTGCTGCAAGTCCTGACTCTAAGACTCTGTGGGATAATAAAATACAAGATCATAGCTTGAAAATAGAGTGTGCATCTGGTGTGGATTGTTGTTTTGGTTTAATTAGGACTTGCTGTTTCCTGAATTCCTATAATCTCACTTGATGAATTGTGTTAGTTACTTGCTCTGCAGGCTTTGAACATGTGGCACATATCAAGAGGAAACAACTCCCTGTTTCCCTTTTGAAAATCATCTTCTGATGCATTTTTTTAAAAAATAAATGTGCTTGGTTTTTTTTTTTCTTTTGGCTGTCTACAGAATTACCAATGCTGTGATGGACATTTGCTTCTCTGGAGAAGGAAGGGCCTGGCTCCAACATGCATTCAGGAGTGCATTCAACTCAACACGTTCTAACGTGCACCTATGTGTGCGAAGCACGGTGGGAGTTATAGAGATGAGTAAAACAGTCTTACTCTCCCAAGATTTTTGACAAGTAACTATAATGCAAGGCAGACCATGATAAGAACTATAATAGAGATAATTATCCCTTTCATTTATTTATCCCCTGTTTAGTTTACAAAAACTTGCATATATATTACCTCATTTGAGCCTCACAATGGCCATGTGAGACAGATTTAATTATCTTCATTTTAGAGTTATAGATAACCAAGGCTCAGAGACATTAAATGTCTTGCTCATGTTCCCACAGCTAGTAGTCAGCAGACAGATATTTTGAATTCCAGTCTAGTACCATGGAAGGACATAGGAGAGCAAGAGTAACTTCAGCAGAGGGATTAAGAGGAAGTCTCATGGAGGAAATGTGGTCTAGGTTGGGCTTCTGCCTTCTGGAATAGAAGTGAAAAAGAAAAGAATTACAGAGAGAGAAGAAATGCAAGAGTAAAGAAACCTTGCAGATGTGGAGGTGGAAGAATACTAATTAGTTTGGGTATCCATGACACTCCAGTTGATGCTATCAAAATTAATAAAACAAATATAATTTGAGCACTATATTAACTTTACATGATTAAAGAAAAAAATCTGTTTTTGTCCTCAGGGACTACTTTGCTTGAGGAAAAACATAAACACAAAACAAATGAAACTAATACAAGAGAATATCTAAAGAGTAGCCCTATGGTGATAGGATGGATAAGTGCTATAGAAGTAGAGCTTTATTTTTAGTTATTTATATTTTATTTTATTGATATGTTGATTGACTGCAGGGAAGACATTTTTTTAAAAAAAAAGTGTGGAAAGATTAAATTGCTCTAAAGAAATCAATGTTTCAAAGAAACGCTAGGCATGGAGCTGGGCCTGAGAATGAGGAAATGTTGACAAGCACCAAGTGAGTCAGGGCTCCCATGTTCCGTGCCCAGAGAGTGCCCTCAGGGTGGCTGTGGGTGAATGTGGTGCCTAGCAATGCTTACTGGGCTTGAAGAGGGATTGAAGGGTTTAAGGAAAAGGAGGTGAGCTCTACATGCGGCGCTGATCTGTGCTGACTCATCCCACCTGGAAACAAACTAGCCCGTTGGAGGAAGATCGTGCCTCTGGAGGGAAGGCAGACAGAAGTGCAGCAATTGGATAGCCACCGAGTTTAATGTATTCCTGGCAGGATGCTGGCACACCGAGAAACATGATTTCACTTAATCTCTCCATCCAGTTTTGCAATAGACCAAACAGGCGTCATAGATACATTTACAAGTAGCAAACACTCTTAAAAGAGTTGAATAATGTACTCAAAGTAACAGAACCATAATTCAAAACTAGGTCTATTTGATCTATTTGTTAATACACATCAACTGTGTATTAACGGAGTAACCATTTTATGTTCAATTTTGTCACAGTTAATTAGCTTTAAAAATAGTGTGGCAGGGATGCTATGTCAAAATTCACATTTGGGGAAATTGCAAAGAGTGTTATTAATGTGATCAGATTTGGGAAACTGTATGTGCTTGTATGCGTGTATATATGACCATGTGTGTATGTGTATGTGTGTGTGTATACATGCATATTTGTGTGTGTGTGTATATGTGTGTATGGAGCATTACCTAGAGGTGTGTATTTAGTTAAAGAAGGGTTTTATTTTGTTTTTAAAATGAACAATAACAAGAGCACGTTTGTGTTCTGGTGGGAATAACCAAAGGAGTGTACACAATGAGCAAATTTCTGAGGAAGGTCAAAGAGGTGGGACCCAGAGCACAGTGGAGGGAAAGAGAGACCCTTCCTCCACCAGGAGACCACACAGGAGAAGCAGGTGCCTTTGTGACACTTCCAGTGCCTGCCTTTAGCAAGGTTTGTTATTGTTATGGCCTTTTTAGTCTATTTACCACCACACACCACACTTTACAGCTTTATTGAAGCATAATTGACATCCTCAGTTTCTCCAACTATAAAATGAACATAATAAAATTTATTACTATCAGGAAAGTAATTACTGCTACAAGTAAATTTACCAGAATTTTTCAAGGACTAGATAATACAATACTTGTGAAAATACTTTTTCAACTATAAAGGACTATGAAAATATTAATTTTCATTTTCCCTAAATAACTTAATGTAGGTTAAAGGGAAAGTGGAGGTTTATGAATGCACTGATGCACTGTGGGAGAAAAAGTTTGTCAACAGTTTGCTTCGAGTGGAAACGAAAACACAGAAGGGACTTCAGATTTGTGAAACTCCTAGAATAGCAGCTGGTGAGAAAGAGGGAATTTAAAATTTCCAAGTTTATAGCATGCAACAGATACACAGGTATACCTTGTTTTATTGCACTTCGCTTTATTGCATTTTGAAGATATTGCATTTTTTACAAATTGAAGAGTTGTGGCAATCCTGCTTCAAGTAAGTCTGCAGGCATCATTTCTCAAACAACATGCATTCACTTTGTGTTTATGTGTCACATTTTTGATAATTCTTGCAATATTTCAAAACTTTCCATTATTATTATATCTTTTATGGTGATCTGTAATCAGCGATCTTTGATGTTAGTATTGTTGTAATTGTTTAAGGACACCACAAACCATGCCCATAGAAGATGGCAAAATTAATCAATAAATGTTATGTGTGTTCTGACTGCTCCACCAACCAGCCATTCTCCCATTCTTCTTCCTCTCCTTGGGCCTCCCTATTCAAGAAGACACGACAATAATAAAATTGGATCAATTATTAACCCTACAATGACTTCTAAGTGTTCAAATGAAAGGAAGAGTCACATGTTTCTCAGTTTAAATCAAAAGTTAGAAATGATTAAGATTAATGAGAAAGGCATGTCAAAAGCTGAGATAGGCCCAAAGCTAGGCCTCTTGCTCCTAGAGTTCTTGAAGGAAATTAAAAGTGCTATTCCAGTGAACATACAAATGATAAGAAAGTGAAACAGCCTTATTGCAGATATGGAGAAAGTATTATGGGTCTGGATAGAAGATCAAAACAGTCACAACATTCTCTTAAGCCAAAGCCCAATCCAGAGCAAAACTCTAACTCTGTGCAGTTCTTTGAAGGCTGAGAGAGGTGAAGAAGCTGCAGAAGAAAAGTTTGAAGCTATCACAGGTTGGCTGACGAAGTTTAAGGAAAGAAGGCGTCTCCATAACATAAAAGTTCAAGGTGAAGTAGCAAGTGCTGACGTGGAAGCTGTAGCAAGATCTGGAAGATCTAGTTAAAATAACTGATAAAGGCTGCTGTATTAAATAAAAGATTTTTATCATAAACAAAATTGTCTTATATTAGAAGAAAATGCTATCTAGGACTTTCATAGCTAGAGAAAAGTCAGTGCCTGGCTTCAAAGCTTCAAAGGACAGGCTAACTCTCTTGTGAGGAGCTAATGCCTCTGGTGACTTTAAGCTGAAATGCTCATTTACCATTCTGAAAATCCTAGGGCCTTTCAGGATGACGCCAAATGTACTCTTCCTGTGTTCTATAAATGGAACAAGAAAGCCGGATGACAGCACATCTGTTTACAGCACAGTTTACTGAATATTTTAAGCCCACTGTTGAGATCTACTGCTCAGAAAAAAAGATTCCTTTCAAAATATTATGCAGCCCAATTCACAATTGCAGAGATGTGGAAACAACCCAAGTGTCCATCAATACATGAGTGGATTAACAAAATGTGGTATATGTATACCATGGAGTATTATTCAGCTTTAAGAAACAATGGTGATATAGCACCTCTTGTATACTCCTGGATAGAGCTGGAACGCATTCTACTAAGTGAGGTATCCCAAGAATGGACAAACAAGCACCAC
>CAUYSK010025851.1:0-55264 GCA_963575035.1 Avahi laniger
TTGCTGGCATTTTAATCATGAGGCTGGGAGTGGGTGTTTGAGGACAATGACATGACAAGATTGAAGATGTTCAGCTGAGCTCAGGCCTGGGGAGCTGGCCTTTGCCTCTGCCCACACAAGGGACCAGCGTGTTCATCGGCCTGAAATTACCAAGCATTGCAAACAGGTGTGCTCTGGCCAGAGTTCAATTGACTCATCTCTCCAGTGTTGTCTGCGTGCTGGGCTCCATGGGGGACCTGGGTATGCTTTGGGCAGAGTCACATGAACCGGGGGCTCAGTCTAGATAGGAAGAGGTCTCATACGCATGCATGCAGACACACAGAAGAATGACTGAGAACTGTGTGGGCGCCATGCTTATAGGCCAGGGGAGCCAGGTGAGGACTGTTAGCAGTCAAGTGGCAGAGAGATGAGAAGCCACTGCACTGGCTTTTCCAGTTTCTGGCTCACGCTGAGCCATTGCTGTGTCTGGAAAAGACAAAACCCAATTAGACAGCTCCTGTTACTGCCCACTGTGGGACCCTGGCCCTGGTGGCGGGATTGAGAAGGGCCATGTGCCCCAGCTCTTCCCTAAGTTTGGGTGTCCTAGTTCTCACCTCTCTCTGGGTCCAGCCAAGTCCTCCTGTCCAAGGCAGCCCATCCACTCTGCTGCTCCCTGCAGAGGGACCTGTTCTGCACCCTACGGAGAGCTGTGAGTGGTCCCCTAAAGCTGAGAGGGGCTTGGCTCCACTGAGAGTGGTCCTTCCAGTCCTCAATCCACCCACTTCACCATGGCCAGCTGGGCTGACTGGTTGCTGGAGGAACCCTGGCCCGCCTTGGTGCTTGTCTAAATGCCTCTTTCAGGAAGTCTTCCTGCCCAGCCCAGCCAGAGGTGTGTCTGGTTTCTCATAACATCTCATGGTGGAACATTTTGGGGACGTGACTCCACTGTCTCCCTGGCTGCCACCCAGGGCCAGGCACACATGCCCAGGTAGGGTTTGCTCTTAAAAATAGACAAATAATTTCACCCATTGTCCTGGTGGTAATCTCGCATTTGATGGAGCCCTTTACCTCCTTTGGTTTTCACACTGCTTGTGGATGGCAGAGGCCAGGTGTGGACCAGCACACCTGCTTGGCAGGTGAGAGCCTGAAACAGTGTGACTCATGCAGGCCCTCCAGTCTGGAGGCAGGAGAGTCGTCCTTAATGTCACCATGCAGAGATGGTGCAGCGGGGGACTCGGAGGAAGGCCCAGATCAGGACAGCCGGAGCTCGAGGTGGTTCTGCCATCGATCTGCTTCGTACCCGACTGCTGTAACAAGTTACCACAAACTTCATGGCTTAAAACAAGACAAATTTACCATCTTACAGTTTTGGAGTTCAGACATCCAAAATGGTTCTTTCTCACTGAGCTAAAATCTAGGTATCAGCAAGGCTGTGTTCTGTTTTGGAGCCCCAAGGGGAGAGTCTGTTTTCTAGGCTATTCCAGTTTCTGGAGGCCGCCTGCATTCCTGGGCTCGTGGCCGCTTCTTATCATCAAGCCTGCAGTGGCCGATTGGGTCTTTCTAGCATGACCACACTCTGGTCTGATCCTCCTCCCTCCCTCCTTTGTTTATAAGGACCCGTGTGATTACACTGGGTCAACCCGAATAATCCAGAATAATCTCCCCACCTCAAAATCCTTAATTTAATTACATCTGCAAAGTCCCTCTCATCACATAAATAAGCACATCCACAGTTTCTGGGATTCGGAGTGACCATCTTTGGGGTGGGCATCGTTCTGCCCACCATAGTGACCTTCAGCTTATCCTGTTGGTGCCTCAGTCTTACCATCTCCTAAGATGGAAACAGTCCTCACCTTATAGGGTTGCTGGGAGAACTGAATTAGTTAATGAACACAGAGAGCAGAGCCTGGCACCTAGGAAGTGCTCAATACGTATTCACTCTTAGCATCACCATTTGCATATTTCAGGAATCATCTGGTATTGTCAGTAGACAGTTTAGCAATGGATCCGTGGGGATGAATAAAGATTGGTCGAGGGGCTTGTTAACCGTCTGCCCAGTGAGGAAAGCCTTGGCATGTAGCCCGGGTGCAGGCCGTGTGTGTGTGTGTGTGTGTGTGTGTGTGTCTGTGTGTGTGTGTGTGTGTGTGTGTGTGTGTGTGTAAGGGAGAAGGGACCGAGATGAGTAGCCGATCCTGCCTTGGAAGGTGGGGAGGGAGATGAGCCTGGTCATGACAACCCTCACACAGACAGAGGGCTGGGCAGATACCAAGCTGAGGGAGGGACCCCAGGCCTGGAGTGGTGCTCTTTGGCCAGGAAGAAATCAAGGCTTCCTAGAGCCCTGGCATCAGAGCTGAGCGGTCCTGTTGGCCCAGCCCTCATTTGACTAAGGGGGGATTCCCAAAGCCTGATCCCCTCTCATCTCAGAAGAAAAATTGGAGAAATAATCATAGCTGGCGGCTGGGTTTGGGATACTGAATTTCCTGATTGCCTGGATTCCCTAGAAGGAGAACCAGTGGCGTGGAGGGCATCTACTTGGTTAGATTCCTTAAGAGGCCTCCCCGAACCCCCATGCCCAGCCAGGGCAGTCAGCACCTCCGCTTGGCCTGGTCTCCCATCAGGCGAGATGAAGCTGTGCTGGGGAGGAAAGAGGCAGCCCCTGGAGCTCAATTACCGTGGCTCCGGGGTGACCTGTGGGAATCACAGGTTTGTAGCTGTGCGTATGGGGCTGAGGCTGGGCCGGTGTTGCGTGCCTGGGGGCAGCCAGGGGCAGTGGGAGGCCCAACCTCTCCTCTGGAGCTGGGGAGAGGATTGTGAGGGCAGCACATTGTCCCTGCTCTGGGCCAGGTCCCTGGGGGTGCCCCTTGCTCCTCTGCAGGTCTCACAGAGGTGGGGCAGAGGTGAGGCAGGAGCGGAAGAGGTCTGTCTAGATGGAGCCTTATCCAGCCTGAAGCAACAGCCAGAGTCAGGGCCAAAGCCTGGGGCAGCTCAGCTCAAGGCCAAGGGCCCACAAGGACGGCCAGGGCACAGCCCCGGCTTTTGAAGAGCTCCCCTTTTGGTGGGAGACAAATGGGCATTGCCATTTAATGAGCACCCACAACTAAAAAGAGGGGTCCTGCCGGGGGCCTTGTGAAGGTGAGCAGGGGTTCCCTAGGTGGAGAGAGGGCAAGAGTGAAGGGCAGTGCAAAGGAGTGAGCAGCTAGAGAAGCAGCCTTTGCCTGCCCAGGGCCCGGGTCTTGACCAGGTCTGTAGCCCTTTGGTGGCAGAGCAGTTCTGCAGAGAAGTCCCAGGCAAAATCCTAGCCTGGGCTGCTGCCCTAGAGGTAGAGAAGGGAGCTTGGATCCCTGCCACCCTGGCCTTCCCCTCCCCAAGGAGCAGTTTATAAATGTCCATCTCCATCTGATGTGACTGAGAACAGGGCCCCCTCCTGACTGTGGTTCAACACCTCGGGGATCTGGAGATCCACCTTCCTCCCTCCCCTCCGAAAGTGTGGTTTCAGGTGTCTGGG
Organism: Avahi laniger; assembly: GCA_963575035.1. NCBI lineage: Eukaryota > Metazoa > Chordata > Mammalia > Primates > Indriidae > Avahi > Avahi laniger. The sequence goes on from CAUYSK010025851.1 coordinate 3,485, forward strand.
GCCTCTTAGGTACTGTGGAGCAGAGTAGGGGCCCGGCTGCAAGTGCCGGAGAGGGGACAGAGACCAGCCTCAGTGAAGAGGGGTTGGCGTGGACTAGTCACAGCCCCAGTGTCTCCTCGGAGGTCCTCTTTTATAGATCTGGTGGCACTGGCCTGGCAGTGATGACCCCAGGGACAGGCCGCCCCTGCGCTTGGCTTTCCTTGACCCCTGCGCCATGCTCTTCAGCATGCTCATCATGTGCACCATCCTCACCAACTGTGTGTTCATGGCCCAGCACGACCCTCCCCCCTGGACCAAGTATGTCGAGTGAGTATCTTCAGGGCCTCTCCCCTCCACCTGTCCCTCTCCCTTTCTTCTGTACTCCATGCCATAGCCTCTAAAGTCACCCAGAAGAGGGCTATGTCCAGGCCCAGAAACTCCCCCATCTGGGATCGGGGGCTCCTCGCTCAGCCTCTATCCTCTTTTGCCTTTCCCAGTCCTGCACTTGTCTTTAAATTGTGCCCTGAGGGGAGAAAGCCCTCCAGGTTGGCACAGCGGAGGGTTTCTCCCTGCCCACCTTCCAAGAGGACAGATGACATTAGAGAAGGCTCTGAAATCATAACAGTAGTTTATTGAGCACTGAGTGCCTGCCAGGCTCTGTCACAGAGCAATAAGCATCATCTCCTTTACCCTCATGGCAACACAGTAGGGTGGGTGCTGCCACTGTCCCCATTTGATGGATGAGGAGATAGCCCTAGAGAAATAATTGACCTGATGTTATGCAGCTTGGAGATGTGGCCACCAAGAGGCCTGGGGCTATCCCCCCTTCAGCAATATACTCTGCCACCTTTTGTTCGAGTCCTCTTATAACCATGTGCACAGTTTTAGAAAACTGCTTCTGGTCTTTGCTTCCCAAACGAAGGTACCTTACCTGGAGGTTCTCAGCAGACTTGATAGGCCCTTACTGCATCTGGCTCCTGTTTTCATGGTCGGTGCTGGTGTGTCTAGCTGCTCTGAGACCTGGGATGGGACCCTCCCCATTCCAGCCCTGTAGGCCACAGTCCCAGCAGCCAGGCATTTTGGATTCCCAGACTGCCCCAGGCAGAGAGAACAGCACTGGAACAGCACCCCAGTCAAGCCCAGGGCAGACACAGCTGGACCCCCCTGCCCTGCAGGTGGTGAGGCTGGACCATACTCCCATTGCTGGCTGCTAAGGACCCACAAACTCCACCCGTCCCTACTGTCCTACAGTGAAGACCCCATGGCCACCATATGCCTGTGGCACACATGGACCCCAGGGCCATGGTGAGGAAATAGATAGGGGGTCCCTTGCACCAAGACAACCAAGAGAAAGTTCAGATGGGCACATGGCAGTCACTTGGTCATACAGGAAAAACACACGGGAAGATGGGTTACTTAGCCAATGTTTAGCTCCATCCCCAGCTCTGCCTGGAGTGTTGCAGACAGCCCGGCCTGACAGCCCCTGGCAGGAGGAGTTGCACGGGGCTCACACCATGTGGAGAGCCTGGCCTGTAGCTTCAGCCTCCCTGAGAAACCCTGGCCTCTCCTTCACAGGTACACTTTCACCGCCATTTACACTTTTGAGTCTCTGGTCAAGATCCTGGCTCGAGGCTTCTGCCTGCATGCATTCACCTTCCTTCGGGATCCATGGAACTGGCTGGACTTCAGTGTGATTGTCATGGCGTAAGTGTCTCCCTCGCTGTGCTGTGCTGTGCTGTACCATGCCAGGCCACACCGGGCTGGGGGCATGCACGCACGCCCCTAGGCCCTGGGCCACCTGTCCTTCTTGGCTTTCCACTGCAGTCCATGTGCAACTTGTACACAGGCTGGAGGAAGACAGGGCAGAGGCCCTCAGCTCATCCTGGTGGGGAGAGACAGGTCCACAGCAGCACAGACAGGCCTTGGTGGTCAGGTCACTGGCTCGTCTGTGCCTCCACAGCAGCCCAGTGCTCACGGGACATCATTAAGATTCTGGGTTAGCATTCTCTGCCCTTTCCACCAAGAGAAACCAATATTCCAGCACTGACCTGGATTCCAAAGTAATTATGAATGAAATCTCAGTAAAGCAAAGGAGCCTGGAGAAGTGACCAGGCATCCCCAGAAACTCACACCAGGTGCCCCAGTGTGTCTGCTTCCTCCGTTTGGAGGCTCCACATTTGGCACATTTTAAAGCACCTGGTCACTAACAAAATCCGGTGGATCCTCACACCAACCAGAGAAGTAGACGGGATGAGGGTACTTAGCCCATTTTACAGAAGAGAAGACTGATGCCAAGGATGCACAGGGAGCCAGCCAGAAAGTGAATGTGACCCCAGGCCTGCTGCAGCCCAGACTGAGGCCCAGTCTCCTTGCCTAGGAGGAAACCCTCACCGAGAGCCCAATGTTGAGGTGGCACTCCTCCCTAGAAGGATCAGGCAGCAGACGCCTGGCTCTGGTGAGATGACTGAGCAGGGCAGGGCACCATGCAGACGTCGAGAACAGAAGCTCAGCCATCAAACCCTTTCTGAAGGCTGAGGACCCAGTGCGTGCAGGGCTGAGCACTGTGCCTCGGCAAGGGTTACACTCCCTGCCCTTCGAACCCCACAATTTCCCCACATGTGAAAGGACAGTGTTGGGCTTGGTGGTATCAGAAGCTCAGTTCAGCTCCCACTTTCTAGGATTCTTGGATGCACTGAATCCACCTATTCATGACAAAGTCTTTATTTAGTCTCAGACGTGAGCATCCCTGAGCTCAGCCATGCTGTCAGGGAGAGAGGACAAAGAGGGAAGCTGGATCCTGCTGATGGAGCATTTTCAAGCTAGATGGAGAACGTGGTAGTTAGGAGGTACATCAGTATCTCTGTTTCTAGCTACACTGTCAGCCAGCTCCAGCTCTCTGTCTTATGGGTGGGAAAACTGCGGCTCCAAGAGACAATACCACTGACCCCAAGTCCAGTGTAGACATAGGCCCTGGGTGGAGCTGCGTGAGCAAAGGCAAGAGTGGTGGGAGTTGAAGTTGCAGACTGGTGGGATGGGGGACAGATCATACCGTCCACCTAGGTCATGTCAGAGCCAGGTGTGTTGGGAGCCACTGGTAGCCAGGAGAGAGGATCATGGCCAGAACCAGAGTCCAAGTGGAAAAGGGGAGAACTGCTCAAATTCTGGATGCCCTTTGCAGGTAGGACTGACAGGAGACCCCATGGTGGGTTTTGGTTGGAACAGCTGCTGGGTGGATGGCATTACCATTTGTAAAAATGGAGAGTTGGAGGGAGGCGCTGGCTGAGGGAGGAAGGGATCAGAAGTCTGGTTTGGAATGTATGATGCGCTAAAGCATTCAGGGTGAGATATTGAGTAGGCAACTGGATATACCAGTCTGGAGTTCAAGAAGAGTCCAGGGTGGAGATATAAATTTAGAAGCCATCGGGATACAGATGGTATTTAAAGCCAGGAGTCCGGATGCGATCACCTAGGAGTGAGTGCAGCCTGTGGCCTGAATGCGTTGTGGGGCACTCCAGCGTGTCCCGGTCAGGAAAGAAGATGGGACTGAGGGAGCCAGCCAGGGAGGGCGGAGGAGAACCCGGAAAGAGTAGTGTTCAGAAAGCCCCCTGAGGAATGTGATTCCACTGGAAACACAGCACGAGGAGGTTGAGAAAGGTGATGACTAAGAATGGACCATTGAGTTTGACAGCATGAAGGTCACTGGTGCCCTTGACAAGAGGAGTTCCACTGAAGGGGACAACACACACCTGGTTCAAGAGGGTTGGAGAGAGATTGGAGGAAAGGAGGTGTGGAGAGGACAGAAGTCTGTTTTGTGGAGTTTGCTATAAATGGGGACAGAAAATGGCGTAGTGGTCAGAAGGGAACGTGGGTGGAGGGAGGACTTTTGAAGAAGAGTGGTGTCGCTGTTAGCTGGTGGGAATGATCCAGGAGGGGCCCGTTGCAGGAGCAAAGCCCTGAGCAGGCCCCAGCAGGCGGGAATCTGTGCCGAGTGGAGCATCCACCCGAAGAGCAGGGCAGACGGAATTTCAGGTGGAGAGGGAGGTAGATTGTTAGAGTTGATGATGAGAGGACAAGGAATTTCTCTTCTGATTGCTTCTATTTTCTCAGTGAAATGAGAAGCGTGATCATCAGCTGGGAGCAGAGTGGAGAGGCAGGTCTGAAGTTCCTGTCGGAGCCGGGAGGTTGCACTGACTTGGGAATGCAGTGGGATTGCCAGGGCCAGGCCTGGGCTGCGGGGTTCCCTGGGGGTGGAGGGCAACAATCTGTAGGACCCTCAGGGCTGGACATCCCAGGAAGGGAGGGGGCTTTGGGTAGGCACGGAGAGGCATCTGCCCAAGCCATTCCTACCTCCCCGTCCTGGAGCCTGAGCAAGACGGTGGCACCCTAGAGACGGTTCTGGACCCCAGGGAAAGTCGTCACCTGGGCCAAGCTTTGGCCTGTGCTCAGCTCGTATCTCTGGGAGATGCTCTGCATGACCTCAGGCCTGCAGCAAGTCCTCCTGTCCTGCCTCGTGGGAGAATCCTGGTCTCATTCCCTAAGGGATTCTGTGGGGACCCACTCCTTCCACTCTGAATCTCAAAGCAGGTATGCCGTCTACACCACAGCCTGCTGACCTTCACGCTGTTCCAGAACCGGATGCCAAAGCAGAGCAGGGCCTCAGAAGCTCAGACAACCTCCCGTTTCCAGGCATCTCATGGAAGTGGCGTTCACATCCCGTAGGGCTACTTGAACCCATTTGAACATCAGCCTTGGGGTCTTGGCTGCACTGACCCAGCGGCTTTGATTGACAGTGATCCTACCTTATGAAAACCAATTAATGACTGCCTCTGAAACACATCCGCTATAGATGAAATGGTTCCATGACATGAACTCCTAAGATAATCGACAGAGAGTCTCGAGTGGCAGAAAAGTTCAATTCAGTGAAACTCCCTATCCACCCTCCGATACCCAGATGGAGAAACTGAGGCTTGGAGAGAACCCATGACTTGCCCAAAATTACAGAATGAATCAATAACAACACTGGGACTAAAACCTAACTCCCAACCATGGGATGGATGGAGAGGCACCCGAAGTCTGATGTCTCTGGTCAGATTTCAACCTCATCCTTCACCCCACCCAACTTAGAGGTTGTATGCGCGTGCTGGGTGCCTGCCAGGCTCAGCTTGAAGCCCCCAGCCAGAGATCTTCCTGTGGCCCCCCTCACTGCTGGGCATTACCTGCTAGTTAGCACAGCCTCCCACCTCCTGGGGTTGTTATGGAAACCAAACCTGGAGGCAGGGAGGGCAGAGAGGAGGGGTGGCAATCCCCACTGTAGCTGGCAGTGTGGGCCTCACCATCACCAGCTAAGGGTGGGGCAGAAACAAGGCGAAGGTCGGCCATCTTTGTGGTTCCTCAGCCTCCAGAAAGGCTCCCCCTGTGCTGGGGCTGGTGATGGGACAGCATTCTCACCCACCAGCTCTTCCTGTTCCGGAACTGGCGATCCCACCCCAGCTGTCTGCCCCTGGCCAACAGCTTGGCCGTAGTGGGAGCAGACTGACTGGGAGGAAGGTTTTGCCAGCCTGAGAGGGGAAACACGCACATGCCACCCCACCGTCACCACCTCCGAAACTGGCCCTGTGCTATACAAAAGGTTCCTCCTAGCCCACCACACTCAGAGGCCCCATGAGTGGCCTCAGTGGGGGATTGGGGTCCCAACATGGGAAGCAGCCAGGCACCAAGTTTCGGGCACAATAAAAGAGACAGCCGCCCCCATGTCACAGATGTGGTCCCAAAAACTTGGTGCCCTCACCCAGCCCTGCACCTTCTCCAAAACTTCCTCCAACTCATGGTTGTTTTCCCACACACACACACACACACGGTCATCAGCCCCACTCCTGTTCCCAACCACTCAGCCAGCTTTGCAAGCCTGCCAGGAGCACAGATATGGTCCTCCCCTATTCTGTCACCAGCCTGTCCTTGTCACCTTGGGATCCCAGCTTCTCTGTGCTTGGCACGAGCTGCTGAGGAGGCAGATGATGAATGGAGGGCAAGCATTGCCTGTACTGGCGACACTGACAGTGGGCAGGCTCTACACTGGGACAGGCAGAGACAGGTAGAGCCCAAGCAAGAGACAGGCAGGGTGTTCACTGGAGACACCAGGGGACAGACTGGGTCCATAAGAGACAGAAAAGAAGCATGGATGGCCGGTTCCCTCTGAGCCGCACAGCACACCATTCCCTCCCTGTAACCAGAAGAGACAGCCTTGAAACCAGCATCCTGAGCAAGGGAGGCTGTAGGCCCAGGCCACGTGTGGTAGACCTGCCCCAGGAGATGGGGCCCGGAGCCTCCAGCAGGCTGGAACCATGGCTTCCATGGGATGACAGCAATATTCCAGGCCCAGCATGACAGTCCTGTGGCAGCACCAGGTCTGGATGGAGACTGAGAGAAGAGTCCTTCAAGCCTGAGTGAAGAATGTGTGACAGAGGCCTGAAGGCCTGAGCCATCATGGAGAATATGATAGCTATCCAAAGTTGAGAGGGAGCTTGGACCAAATTAACAGAACAAGGGCCAGAACAAGGGAGGTGACTTCCGCTCCCCAGTGAATTATGGGGCTGCCTCTGACTCCTGTGCTGGAGAAAGATTTGCAAGATGAAGTGAGTCTGGGAGATGGAATGAAGCCACACCAGAGAAAGGGTCTGGTATAGACAGAAGAAGGAATGCTCTGGGCATGTATCTGCTGACTTCCCATCACTATAGGAATATGGGAGTAAGGAGGGAGGAGGCATGGTCCACAGGACCCCATGAAAATGGAAGGGCCTCTCAAGTGGACATAGAGGAAGCTGGTGTCAGCCTAGTGTCAATTAAAGACAGACCAGACTGGACCCACTGACCCCAAGACATTGAGTCCCTGAACTCAGTGTGCTAAGTCCTTTCTTATAGACACCATAGCCTGAAGAGAATGCAGAAGCTCTGGACAGAGTGGAAGGGCCTGGAGGCCCAGCCTGCCCAGCAGAGTGAGCCCAGCTGCACTGCTGGCCCCCCTCACGCTGACCCGCCACCACAGGGCTCGCACCCTCGCTCTGACAGCACTCACACCCGGGTCAGACACACTTAGTTAAACATCACACATCCTGAGTCCAGTGTCCTTTGTTAAACACCAGACACCTTCGGTTAAACGTCAGATACCTTGGATGTGAGGCCTTTGATTAAATATCACAAGTCACTTGCCACTGTCCCAATGGTCACACACTGTCCATCCACCTCTCAGACATCCTCTTGGTCATGTGGCCCTTCCACAGCATGTCCTCACACTCCACTTGGGCAGGTCCCTGCCCCCAGAGACCAGTTCCTTCCTCCTGTGTCTGTGGAGATCAGAGATGAACAACTGTCCAGTTCCAGGTGGGGGCCCCCACGGCCACTCAGCCCTGCTGAGCATCACTCAGACCTGAGCAGAGCGGAGCCCAGGAGAGCTGTCCACCTCCCAAGGCCACTCCTGCAGAGACCCAGGGTCATCCCTGGAGGACACCAAGGATCAGGGGTGAGACTGGAGGTGGGCTTGCAGGAGAGGGGCCAGTGCCACCCTAAGGCCCCTCATCCTACTGTCTTCTCTTCTTGGGTTGCCCCTGGCCTGCGAGTAGCTGAAGAACAGATATTCACGAAACCTCTCTTCCCATCTTCTAATGCCTCTGTCTTGGGAACTCTGCTTCTTCTGATGCGTACTCAGGCCACCTCCACTTTGTGACTGCGGGGATTCCTGAGCCACTCCTTGCACGGAGAGATTTGTGGTTGGAAGGAACAAAGGCAGCCCTCAGAGGCCCAGCCACCCCTCTGTGGTAGTCTCAGCCAGGGTTTCAGGCTCCCACGGATCAGAGCAGCTAGGCATGAGCTGATCACAGACCACAAAAAATGTGAATCAAAACCAGGACCGGAAACCCACTGCCTGCCTATATTGCCTGACCTGAGCTTCCTGGGAAACAGGGCTTCCCTCTTCACTCCAATGTGTCCCTGGCCTCAGACCCATATATGCTTTCATGCTATGGTCCCCAGTGGGGTGGAGAATGTGGCAGAGCAGTTGCCTCCTGGCGCTGAGTATTCATGGCACCATCACTGAGACAGCTTGCTGTGTGGACATTCTTAAGGCAGCCACGCTGAGGTCGCATGTCGGCAGGGTTGAAATCAGGAAGGATGCCCAGGGGAGGCCCTGCCACGGCCAGCCACAGCCTCCCGAGGGAAGGGGAGAGGGAGAGGGCTGGTTGGGGAGGGCAGCAGAGATTCTGCTTTGTAATTCCCAATAACTGTGGTTTGATTCTGCAGGTATGTATCAGAAAATATAAAACTAGGCAATTTGTCGGCTCTTCGAACTTTCAGAGTCCTGAGAGCTCTAAAAACTATTTCAGTTATCCCAGGTAAGATGCCCAGGTTTGCCTGTCAGATCTCAGCTACAAGTGACTCTCTCTCTGTCTCCCCCACCCCCTGTCCTCCTCTGACCGTGTGTCTCCTATTGGCGTGTTGTCATTGTCTCGTGTGTGAATTTCCCTTGTTACAGATACACAACTGAATTTGTGGACCTGGGCAATGTCTCAGCCTTACGCACCTTCCGAGTCCTCCGGGCCCTGAAAACTATATCAGTCATTTCAGGTGAAAATCAGGTTAAATGCCAAGGCTGGAGGGATATGCCCAGGCCTTCCCAGCCACCTGGGAGCCAAGACAACCCTCCAGGAGGCCCCTTCGAATGTGCCTGTCACCAGAATACCTTTCCCAGAGCTCAGATGTGGGGTCGTCCCCCCAGAGCCTCAGAACGGGCTTCAGGCTGCCCACGCTGGCAAAGCCCACTCTCATAGACACCAGGGGGCTCAGAGCACCCCACTGGCTATGTGGACATTCTTACCTTGAACCCAAATTCTTCCAAACTGAACTCAGCTATTTGAACAGCTAAAAGCTTGTACGTGAATTGTTTCAGCCTGAGGTGTCATCCTCTAATCAGGAAACCAAAAGAACTGTTGGAGGGAACCATGTGCACACCCAGAACCAAAAAGAAAAACTCCGGCATTGTCTTTTATGACCAAGTGCCAGTCCCTGCCGTGTGCTCCCTCTGGCAATATATGCACAGCCAGAGCCACAGCCCCAATTTGCAAGACAGAGTAATCTGTGGACAGGCATCACTGGGCCTTGGCGTCTAACAGCCCTCGCTGCATGGTGCGGTAGAGGTTTAGCAAACCGTGCATGGTAGCCTCAGGAAGAAATTCTCCTTGACAGATGTTGGCAATTGTACCCAGGAAATCTTCTAAGCCCAGATGGCCTCTCTAGAAACCATTCTGCCCATCTATCCAGGAAAACTCTCAAAAGACTCGGGTGATTTCTGAGCCAGACTGTGTGATGTGCCAGTGCCAATGTTGAATTTTACCCAGGAGACTGCCCTATCCTAAGTCTTTATTCCCTCTCCCCAGGTTCAAGTGACTACAAACTGAAAGGTCCTCCTGTTTGGAGGAACTCACTCTGGAAGGGCAGTGCCTGAGGCTCCTTCCAAAAGCCTTTTCTGAATGCCGCCCACTCAGAACTGGGGAAGGCTCTTTTAAGAAGGTGGCTGGGGACAGGTTGCATGCCACATTGTGGGGAGATGTCAGAGCTGAAGGAAGCACTTGTTGACTGGATGCTTGCATCTACTCCTGACTTGGAATGCTCGTGGTTCCCGGGCCTGGGGCCTGCATTTGGCTATCACTGCTCCCATGGTGTCAGGTCTCCACCCCAAGCATCCTCTGTAAGGAATTCAGAGTCCTCCTGGTGGGGGTAATTATCTTGTAAGAGAAGCCCCCAGCTATGCTGTGTTCAATCTGAGCGTTTGGGCTTACAAACCCCCCTTGGTATGTGTACAGGGGCCGCTTTTCCCCCTGGCCCCCCACAAGTGGCCCAGACCCCTGCCAAGGGCTATAGCAAGGGGGGTGGTATGCCTCCAGCCACTGCCATGGAGCCATCCCATTGAGACAGGTGTCACAGACCGTGGCGCGTGCACACACACACACACACACACACACACGTGCTCAGAAGCTTCACAGTCTGTCCTTGAGGGCCCCGGGGACAGCCTCACAGGCACACACCCACCAGAGTAGATAAACACACCAACCACAGGAGTTAAGAAAAGTCCTATTCCAGCCTGTTTTATATAAAAAAATTACAAAGAGAAATATTTCTCTGTCCTGGGGGAAAGGGGGAAGCCCACCAACCTCAGCCCAGCCCTGTGAGGTCTCCTCAAAGCTGCCAGCAACGCAGTGAGGATGGCAGACTCTGAGAGTGGTCACTAGCAGAGTGCCGCGGTCAGCGTTATGGAAGCCTGGGGCAGAGACACCTTCCAAGCTGCGTCTTACATAGCCCTCGTCCTCGCCATACCTCGGCCTCCTTTTCCATAAAATGGGACTGACATCAGAATGGCTGGTTTCCAAGGGCCACCCCACCCAGTCTGTTAGGACTTCAGTGGCAGGAGGATTTCCTGACTGCTCCCCCAGAACTGTCCCTTCCTGGGTCTCTTTAGAATCCTGCAACTTCACTGCAAGACCATTCCTGCCAGAAGTGAACTCTCATCACTGTGAATGTTCAAAGGGGCAGATTGCCCTTGGCCACTGTCCCCACAGACCAGGTCAGGGGCATCTTGCTGGCCTTGAACGGGGTAGTTTAGGACAAAGAGACTTTAGCCCGACAGCCGAGGCAGAGCCCAGTCTAGGCAGCGAGCTGCCGCCGACCACCCACCTTCACTTTGTTCCCCTAGAGACAGAGCAGGGTCTCTAGATCCAGTGAGCACAGCCCATCAAGGGGACTAGAAGCTTCGCTCGAGACGAGGAGTTCTGGGCTATGCAGGGCTCTGAGTCCCACCCACAGCACCATTCTGTGCCCAGACCCCTGAGAGGTCCGCCCACTGCCCAGGCAGTTGCCAACATCTGCCAGGACGATTTCCACAGAGAAGGTTGAGTGCCTCTGAGCCCCTGGCAGGTGGTGGCATCGGTAGCACCGTGGGGACGCACCCTCTCCTCCTCCGCGTTTGCTCTCCACTGCCTCCCTGCCTCTGGATCACAGGCTCGGCAGCAGCAGGCACTGCCATGGGTGTTCCTAACACATTAACCGGCTGGACGATGGATGGATGGAGCTTAATCTGAGATCTGGCCGCTTGGGAGAGGGGCAGGAGGGGCAGGCCCTGCACTGGCAGAGGCGCCCCCTCGTTCCCCATGCTCTGCTTGCACTTGTCCTAGGACAGTCGCTAAAGGTCAGACTGGACGCGTCTACACGTGCTTTTCTGTCTTTCCGCTGTGTGGTGCTGGCTTCCGCAGGGAGCTGGGCTATGCAACTAATAGGTCACAGCCTCTCAGCTGTGGGGAGCTGGGGGGACGGGGAGCATCCCAGAGGGACAGGGCAAGCAGGAAGATGCCATGTAGGTCAACCCCTCCCCTGCCCCGAACCTTCCCCAAAGGTGGCCCAAGCCAGAGAAGGCCCCTTAGGACATTACCCACCGTGGCTCTGCCAGACCTTCCTCCCACCCCCTAGCACACACACACACGCCAGCCCTGGCCAACCCCAGACCCCAGGTCCCTAAGTTTCCTTCACACAGTCAAAATCTCGTGTCATCGCAGAGAGCTGGCCCCAGCAGTGGAGCAGAAGGACCCCCTACCAGGAATGCCGTGTCTCTCCCCATCTCAGGATCAATGCCGAGGCCCCTCCATTGCCCTGGAATGGGCTGGACCTCAGCCTCCTTCCCTGCGGACCATGTGAAAAAGGGGTGGGCCTGGCTTACCTTGGGACCAGTCCAAGGGGAACATGCTGAGTGTGTGTTTCCTCAAGAAAATGGTGCTTTCCACAGAGAGGCCCAGGCCCCCTCTGGAAATGCAGGGCCAGACTGGACTGCCACCTGGGGACATCAGGACAGAATCTCTGCAGCTGGGGAAAAGGGGGCTTGGGCCCCAAAAGTCTAGGAGAAGCCTCCCTCACTCCGTCCCCATGTCAAGGTTGCCCACCCTGGCCCCGCCCAGCGCAATTCAGGGCCCTAGGGAGGCCCAGTGCCCTCCCTCAGGCCCGGCCTCCCACAGCGCAGTGCAGAGCACAGCGCTCCAAGCTCGTTCTCGCCCTCCCCAGGCCTGAAGACCATCGTGGGGGCCCTGATCCAGTCTGTGAAGAAGCTGGCTGACGTCATGGTCCTCACAGTCTTCTGCCTCAGCGTCTTTGCCCTCATCGGCCTACAGCTCTTCATGGGCAACCTGAGGCACAAGTGCGTGCGCAACTTCACGGAGCTCAACGGCACCAACGGCTCTGTGGAGGCCGACGGCCTGGTCTGGAAATCGCTGGACCTCTACCTCAATGACCCAGGTGCGCACTCGTTGTGTGGCTGGGGAGGTGAGACTGACCCTAGCATGTTGGAACGGCGAGGAAATCGGCCTGCCTGCAGGGAAGTGTCAACTTAGGGAAGGGTGGACGTGGAGCCTGGGTATCGCTGAGCTTCAGAGTGGAGCCCACCCGCTTGGCGTGGGATCTCCCAGTCAGTGTCAGTGTGCTTCGCCAGGACACTAATTCTGTACACGTCACCTCAGAACTGTGCGAGAAGGTTGGAACAAGCTCAGTGATTGTGCGAAGTCCCGTGAGCCCCACATGTGGTGTTGCCACCCGTGTTTTACCTTCCATTCTTGTGGAGGAGCGGCCAGCACCACTCTTGACTCGCACCATCGGTCTGTTTCAAAGGAAGACACTGGTGCAAGGCCAGATTCTGGGCCACGAGGACCCCGAGAGCCATTCTGCAGTTAGGCCCTCTTACATACGCTAACAATCCCCTTTGGAAATAGAAACGTAGAAAATCAGTGAGTAAATTTGCTTATGGTTCAACTGTGGTCTTACAGCAGTGGTTCTAAAACTTCCATGTGCACCAGAGTGACCTGGAGGGCTCCAGAAAAGAGACCGCTTGGCCCCACCCCTGGAGTTTCTGAGTCACTAAGTCTGGGTGGCACTTGGGAAGTGACATTTCTAATCTGTTCCCAGATCTTGCTGATGATGCCAGTTGGAGGACCACACTTTGAGAACCGCCACCTAAGATGAGGGCAGGTAGTGGGGAGTAATGGGGACTGATGATGGCCAGAGAGGAGAGGACAAAGCTGGGGGTCCCGTGTCTCACCCGGTGCAGCCCCAGCCCCATCTGAACAGACCACAGTGTTGCCATGGTGACTGTGGCAGGCATCACTTCCACCACTTTGTGCAATGAAAAGGATCCAGAGCTGGGCAGCAGCCTGCCAAGGCCACACAGCAACTCAGCAGCCAAGCTGGAACTCCACCCAGATCCTTGCCTAGTGGTCAGGGCCCCCTGAGTAGTTTGGGGCAGTGTGCAGAACGTCCCTGTGGGGACAGCTGAGGCCCTGCCCAGGACTTCTGTGTCTTCTGAGCATGTGAGGGCACTGGCAGCAGAATGTCTGCGGAGGAGGAGGAGGAGGAGGAGATAGGCCGGTGGAACAGGCCTGGCCAGGCAGAAGGCAGGGGACAGGGCAGAGGCAGAGAACAGGAAGGAAGACCACCAGCAATGTCTCTACCTCCCCAAAGCCCTGGGTGCAAGGTGGGAACCCCAGGAGTCTGGGCCACACGTGCCCCCACTATCTGATGTTTCTCTTACAGAAAATTACCTGCTCAAGAATGGCACCTCCGACGTGTTACTGTGTGGGAACAGCTCTGACGCCGGGTATGTGGCACCCACCACCCAGGGTCCCCTTGCCCAGGAAGGGAAGTCTCCTGGTGCTTTCCCAACTGACCGTGCTTCCTGTTTATGCCCCTGACCCCAGTGAGGCCTTCCCTTGTCTCCTTGCCCTGCCACGACCCTAGCAGCTTCCCCACCAACCCCAGCACAGAGGAGACAGCTGGTAAAGAAAGGTTAGGGACAGATCTGCAGTGACAGCTAACGGCTGGGACTGGGGGACAGCCCAGAATGGCCTACACAGCCACTACCAGCCCAACCCTGGTTCCATTTCCTTCCAGAAGCTCCCAGGGCTGCTCCCTCCCACCCTAGTCTTCACTTCCTCCCATCTGTCCCTTAGGGGTGAGTGCAGCCTCCAGAGCAGCCTGGCCTCTCCCAGGAGCCATGAGCAGCTTCCAGGGCCCTGTGCACACAGGGCATGGGCAGTGTGGCCGTGCCACGGTCTGGGAGGGCAAGGGGCGCACAGGCTCACCTTTTGGGGGCCATGCTCTGTGGAGTTATAGTCCCACATCTTTGAGCCTGAAGGTCCAGAGCCCAAGTTTGCTGCCCCTGTCCTGTTGCTACAGAGATTGTCTGAAGGACCTTGGGGCATTAGCACGGCACAGAGGTTCCTTGGCTGCATCCTGCCACTTGCCAAGTCTCTGTCTCTGTCTCTGTCTATCTCACACACATACACACACACACACACACACACACACACACACACACACACGCACGCGCACGCACGGGCGTACACATGTGACTCCAGCCCAGCAGCCTCTCTTTGGGTCAGAGGCTATTGCTCCCAGCTCCGTGAACTGTGGATCTGCCTCACTGAACCAGGGCCTGTGTGCAGTCATGCACGTGAGCTCATGGCCCTGCCTTTGCCCTGGGTTCATCCTGTCCAGCTCAGCCAAGCCTCACTTCTCCCTCCCACTCCTGTGTGCTGTGCCTTACTCAGCTCCCTGTGGGGAGGATAGGAAGAGACATGAGCCAGGCCCTCGTGCTTTCTCGCTGTGGGGACAGGCAACTCACACAGCGGCTGCGGATGGTGTGTCCTGTGGGTGGAAGGGAGCTGGATTGCGGCTAGTGGAACACTGATAGGTAGGGAAAGGAGGAAGATGGAGTCCTGGGTGGGAGGCACAGCAGGAACAAAGTCATGGAGGCAGGACCCAGCAGCATGGCACTGAGTTTGTGAGGCTCAGCCTCAGGGAGCAGTGGGGCATATCCCAGGGAGACAAGTCAGGCCCAGTGAGGGTCTTAAGGGCAGAGGACCCCTTACAGCATGGAACAGTCTGTGTGTCTGGCCGCAGGACATGTCCTGAGGGCTATCGATGCCTAAAAGCAGGCGAGAACCCTGACCACGGCTATACCAGCTTCGATTCCTTTGCCTGGGCCTTCCTCGCACTCTTCCGCCTGATGACACAGGACTGCTGGGAGCGCCTCTACCAACAGGTGCGTGGGTGCCCGGGCCAGCAGAGGGATACCAGATATGGGCTCAGGGTCCAGGCTGCACAGGTGACTAGCCAGAAGTGGCCCGAGCAGCCTCCTCACTGGCAAGAGCTGTGGAGGGGACAGGGGACAAGGACTCTTGCATCTGAAGGAGAGTTGTTTAGCAAGCTTTTTGCTGGTGACCAAATACCAATCCCTTTATATAGGACACTGTCTACTGTGTGAATGGGGCACTCCTCCACCCTATAGGATGGAGTATTCTCCCTCTGTAGGCACAACACTCCCCCCCAGCTGGGGGGGACATTCTGCCTCCTTCCATGGGTGAGACACTGCCCCCTGTATGTAGGCGACTCTCCTCTGTAGGTTAGCACACATCCCTCTCTACAGGTGGGATGTGCTCTGCTCGCCTCCTGACGCTGTGGCTATTTGAACCCCTGGCACAGCCTGACCAAGTGACTTGGAAATGCCATAATCCAGAAGGGGCCCCAGTGGGGATGACCTCTGCCCCCTTGCTCCCCCAGACCCTGAGGTCCGCAGGAAAGATCTACATGATCTTCTTTATGCTCGTCATCTTCCTGGGCTCCTTCTACCTGGTGAACCTGATCCTGGCTGTTGTTGCCATGGCCTACGAGGAGCAAAACCAAGCCACTATCGCTGAGACTGAGGAGAAGGAAAAGCGCTTCCAGGAGGCCATGGAGATGCTCAAGAAAGAGCATGAGGTGAGTGAGCAGTGCCACCAAGGAGCTTCCAGACTGAACCCTCGTCTGACTGTGGGTTCCTGTAAGCCTGGTGCATGCTGGGTAGAGCTGGTGCCTGCAGGCACAGTGCATGCTGGGTAAAGGTATTTCCTATGAATGTGATGTCTGCTGGGTAAAAATTTGGAACCTATTGGGTCAAGAAAGTGCCTGTTAGTGAGGTGCCTGCTAGGTAAAAGTGGTGCTTGCTGGCTAAGGTAGGCCCTGTGAGTGTGGCGTATGCAGGTAAACTTGTTCCCTGTGGTCATCATGTCTTCCAGGTGAAGGTGGTGCCAGCTGGGTAAAATGGTGCATGCTGGGTAAAGGTGGTCCCTGTGAGCATGGTGCATACTAGATAAAAGAGACCCATGTGTCCATGGACATAGTTTATCCTGGTCAGGGGATGCCATCTGGCAAGGTAGTAAGGAAGGGCCAAGGTCAGAAAATAAGCACCGGTGATGCCACCCTGGCCACCCACAGGCTCCCCTGTGGGGCAAGTGCTCTGTGGGTTACGTTCCCACACCTCGAGTGTGAACGTGTCCACAGTCCCCCACATGGTGGACGCTACAGGCTGATTTCAGGGCAAGCTATCAGAAGCCAGGCCATGAGCATCCACTTGTTCTTCTCCCTGCCACATGCCACCTCTTCCAGTACCCTTCTAGCCAGCTGAACCTTCTGGAAGATCAGATGCCTTCTAGTTCTGCCACTTCCCCTGCTCATCCTCACCGCTGTCCCACCTTTCCCACACACTCACTCCCCTCTTCCAAGGGCTGCCACTTCAACCACTGCTCTTTTCCTTCCTGGATCTTGAGCTTTCTCAAAATAGTCAGTGTCTGTCTGAGCCTATCTCCGTGAGGCCCCATTTTGGGGTAAGTGTGCAAGTCCACATACTGATGGGGAAGACCACGTCACTGAGAGTTGCCTGGCCTGCCTAAGCCTGAGGCTGCACAAAGTCTCAACGACCAAGACATCCTTTCCTCCACCCTTTTTCAGGCCCTCACCATCAGGGGTGTGGATACCGTGTCCCGCAGCTCCCTGGAGATGTCCCCTTTGGCCCCAGTAATCAGCCACGAGAGAAGGAGCAAGAGGAGAAAACGGATGTCTTCAGGGACAGAAGAGTGTGGGGAGGACAGGTTCCCCAAGTCGGACTCGGAAGATGGTCCCAGAGCAACGGTAATCCCAAGCCGAGGTTCTGTCCCTTCCGGGTGGATCTGGCATCAAAAGCCCATCGTGCTAGGCCCCTGTACAGTCACAGCCCCCATGGTGGCTCCCCAGGCAGAGTAGCCCTGGGCCCTCTCCCAGCCCTTCCTGTTTCCCTTGTCCGTTCTTAGAATGGAGAAGCCTAGGCAGGGGGACAGGGTGGGTTTGGGTGTTATGATATCCCCATTCTGGGGCCAGTCCCCCAGAATTGGGGCTGGAGCTGGGGGACACCCTATGGTATGGATTGGCTGGAGCCCAGGGACATGCCCACATGAGTGAGGCGCACGGCTGAGTGTTCCAACTCCTGCTCAGGCCAGCCCTGTCTGCAACACCAGGAGCCTTCTGCCTCTCTGCCTCCCTCTTAGCCCCACCTTCAGGCCCAGATAAGCTTCAGGCTGAAAGCCCCAAAGGCTTAGACTTAAGGTGAGTAGAGATCCTAGAAGATGCAGGATTATGTCTCACCCTACATGCCTCCCCCTAAATAACCCTGCCTCAGCCCACCTAGTTCCTGTGTGGCCAGCAAAAGCTCTCTGTGCTCTGAGAAGTTGAGCTGGGGCCAGTGCCACAAGAGATTGGCTGGAAGCATGTCATGTGAGGAGCTGTCATGGTCATGTCCTTTCTCCCCGTGCCCTCAGAATCGCCTCAGCCTCACCCATGGCCTCAGCAGGACTTCCATGAAGCCACGCTCCAGCCGCGGGAGCATTTTCACCTTTCGCCGGCGAGACCTGGGTTCTGAGACAGATTTTGCAGATGATGAGAACAGCACAGCAGGGGAGAGTGAGAGCCACCGCACGTCACTGCTGGTGCCCTGGCCCCTGCGCCGGCCCAGTGCCCAGGGACAGCCCAGTCCCGGGACCTCAGCTCCTGGCCACGCACTCAATGGCAAAAGGAACAGCACTGTCGACTGCAATGGAGTGGTCTCCTTGCTGGGGGCAGGTGACCTTGAGGCCACCTCCCCAGGGAGCCGCCTCCTCCGCCCTGTGATGCTGGAGCGCCCCCCAGACACGGTGAGCCAGCCCCGAGATGCAGGCGCCAGGGCAGAGCTGGTCTGCCAAACTCGTCACCATGCCACGTCCAAGAATACTCATCAGATATTTATTGAGCACCTGGTGTGTGCTGGGCTCTGGGGTGAATAAACCTACAAAAACCTCTGCACTCACAGAGCTTCCATGCTAATGGCAGCAGACTGACAAAAATCAAAAGGAAAAAAACGTGTATATATATATATATGTATGTATTTATGGTATGTGATGGTGTTAAAGAAGGATGATAGTTAAGTGTTTTGCAACTGGCAAGGCACAGCACTGGGAAGCCACGCTAGCGCAGGACCCGTGTCGCAGAGGCCCTGAGCCGTGCCAGGGATACCCCTTTACAGTTGCTGAATTATGGGGAAGCAGTCCAGGGGGCTCTGGGAGAAGCGCCAGAGTAGTGAGGGGACACTGAAGGGGTTCTGGGCCACAGTTATGCACCAAGTGTGAAATAGTTCAGTACTTTGCCAAATAGTCTGTTCATTAGGAGGCATTTAAACAAACAGCAGAAGGAGGCAGGGGTGGGAGCCAGGCTGCTATCTGGAACTGGGAGAGGTGATATGAAGAGTGGTTAGCACTCAGACTCCCCCAGAGACACACTGGGTTTGAATCCCAGCTGAAAATTTACTAGCTGGATGGCTGTGGGCAAGTTACTTTACCTCTCTGTGCTTTGGGTCTCTCATCTATAAGATGAGTCTAACCTCAGGATTGTGAGTGTCACACAGGCTAATACGGGGAAAGGACTCAAGACATACACGAGCAGGATGATGTTGTTACATCATAGTAACATATCCTCATTAATGTCAGCTGGGGAAGCATGTTCCAGGCATAGAGAGCAGCACGTGCAAAGGCCCTGAGACAACGGTGCCTGTTGGAGGAAATGCCGTGAGGTCACTGTGGCTAGAACAGAGGGAGCGAAGGGGAGAGGAGTTGGAGTTATCTGGGAAGGGACTGGCCAGATCATGAAAGGCCAGTCAGAGCTTTGGTCATTCAGGCAATCCAGTGACAGACTGATGACTGCTCAATCAGCCTTCGAGTGTCCTTGCTGACCCCTGTTCCCAGCACAGTGCGCAGAGCAGCCCACCCAGGAAGAAGCCAAATGTGTGGCTCAGCCCCCCATGCCTGCAGGGAGGCGGAGGAGGGCAGACTTTCTGAGGAAGCTGGGACAGACGGACACTTGACTAGGAAGGTGGAGGGAGGAGTTGAAGAGGGAGGGCCCCTTTTCCTCCAGCTCAGGATCTTGCTTGAGCTGTGGGACTTTATACAGGTGAATTAACCTCTTTGCACCTCAGTTTCTTCATCTGTAAATAAAAGTAATACTCATGTCAGTAGGTTGCGGTGAGGACTAAAGAGTTCAAACAGGTCGGGTGCTTAGACCAGTCCTTGCCTTATGTCCAAGGCGTTGTTATTATCTATTAATATTGCTGGTTTTAGCGAGTAAGAAGGAGTAAAGACTCTGTGCACGTGCAGGGTGCCTCAGGCCTTCACTGTCCTCTGGAGCAGGGTGCAGAGGGGAAGGACCTGGTGCCCATGGGGGCAGACCACAGCTTCTAGGTAGGGCTGGGGAGGCCCGGCCCACCACCGGGAGGGTTCCTGGCTTCCAGGAACACGGAGCCACCCAGGTCCAGCCTCAGCCTCAGGGAATCAGGTCAGCAGCCAGGGCGCTAATAGAATTTCCTAATCTCATTAGGGAGAAAGTCATCTCATTGTATTGCACATGTCAGGAGGAATCCGAGTTCAAACACTTCATTACCAGGAACTCTGACTTCACCCATTCTCACTTCTGTGGGACCCGTTTGTAACCTTAAAGGGATTAACAGACCAAGACAGGGGCATTTGCAAAGTTAAAGGATTAGTGAACCAAGATGGAGACATTGGAAAAGTCAGAGATTAGCGGGCTGCAGGCCCCTGGGAATGCCTTCTCTGCTTCTCTGCTGGGTCCCCAAGGAGACACTTCTGCCAGGTTCTGTCGGAAAGCAAAGCACAGTTGGGCACATAGTGGGTGCCTCACCAACACGGGAGTGGGAAGGAAGGACCAGCCAATGGCAGCTCATGTTTAGTTTATCCAGATGGGAGGTGGGGGGGACGGGGTGGGCTGAAGATTTACTTTGTCCCCTGCTCGTGTAAGACTGCCTGGTCCCACCAGCAGTGTATGCGTGTTCCTCTCTCTCCACATCTATGCCAACATTTGTCGTTTTGGGACTTTTTGATAAAGGCCATTCTCACTGGAGTTAAGTGATACCTCATTGTGATTTTGATTTGCATTTCCCTGATGATTAGAGATATTGAGCATTTTTTCACATGCTTCTTGGCCATTAGTCTGTCTTCTTTTGAAAAGTTTCTGTTCATGTCCTTTGCCTACTTTTTAATGGGGTTATTTGATTTTTTTCTTACTGATTTTCCTGAGTTCTATATTCTAGTTATTAGCCTTTTATGGGATGTGTAGCATGCACATATTTTCTCCCATTCTGTAGGTTGTCTGTTTGTTCTCGTGATAGTTTCTTTGGCTGTGCAGAAGCTTTTAATTTGATCAGGTCCCATTTATTTATTTTTGTTGTTGCTGTGATTGATTTGGGGTCTTCTTCATAAATTCTTTGCCTAGGCTGATGTCTGTAAGACGTTTTCTAAGATTTTCTCCTAGAATTCTCATGGTTTCCTGCTTTAGGTTTAAGTCTGTTATTCACCATGAGTAGATTTTTTGATAGATGAGAGGTGTGGATCCTGCCTGTAGCTCCGACTCGGGCGGTGCAAGTCAACATATGTAACCTAAACATTTGTACCGCCGTAAAATTTTGAAAGTAAAAAAAAAAAAAGAAAAACAAAAGAGTGCCTGCTCCTAGAAAGCCCTTTGCAGGTGGGAGAAGCATATTGAATCGCCATTCTTTTTCTCCCTCCACGCATTAGATCTTCATCCTCACGTACCCCTGGTGGCCTAGCAAGTCAGGAGCAGAGCTAGAAACTCTAACCCAAGCCTCCTGATTGATTCCCAAGTATTTATCTGGTGCCAGCCTGCTATATCGAGTGCCAGGCAGTGTTTGAGGCTCCAGGGGTACGGCGGTGCCTTCTTGGAGTTTACATTGTAGGCAGCAAGACAGACAGAAACTGACAAGTATTTTCAGGTAACAATAAGGGTCATGTGATAAAAAGTTGCTAAGGGGAGGGATGTGAGGAAAAGGGCTGTTATAATACACAGGGAAGGCCTTTCCAAGGAGGTGACATTAAAATTGACAGAGAAATTATTTTAGGGAGCCAGCCACAAAGATGTGGGGGAATGGTGTCCTGGGAAGAGGGAATAGCAGGTGCAAAGGCCCTGAGGAGAAATGGGTGTGACGTATTCAAGGAATGAGAGGAACTGGCAGGTCCAGTGTGCTGAACACATTAGGGAGGGATGTGGGTTTGGTGAGTTAGAATTTGGACAGAGCAGGGCCTTGTAGGCTATAGAAAATTTTGACTATACTCTGAATAAGATGCGGAGCAATGTGGTCAGGGGAGTTGTTGAACAGAGAAGCGACATTACTTGATTTACTTTTGAAGGGAATCCCTTTCTGCTATGAAGAGCACAGAGAGAAGAGAAAAAAAGAGGCCACTTGGAAGCTGTAGCGGGAATTTTAGCAAAGAGATGGGGAGAGCTTGCACTAGGGTGGTGTATCAGCCAGCTAGTGCCACAATGATGCTATGGAACAAACCACCCCAGAAGTCATTGGCTGACAACAGGCCTTTATTCTCACGCTCACGTATCTGCAGGTTGACTACAATTTGGCCAGTCTCGCTGGCGCTCTGCTGGGCAGCTCTGATATGGACTACACGTTGGCTGGGCTTGGTGCCCTGCTGGGGGTTAGGCTCAGGGCTGCTCCCTGTGTGTTTGTTATGAGGCCAAGTGGTGGCAGCTACCTGGGGAAGCTCTTTGCATGGAGGATTCCTGGAGCACAAGAGCAGCAAGGCACAGAGCCCCAGCCCCTTTGAGGCTTCTGTTCACATCACATCTGCTAACATTCCATTGGCCAAAGCAAGTCATTCGATACTGGGGCAGGGAAGTCTACTTCAGCCACAGTGGAAGGGGAAAGAGAGGAAACATTTGCTCAATGATAACCCAAACTACCATGGATGGGAAAGAAGGACAAGGAAGGAAGTTGGGAGAGCTTAAGCCATGCTTGTGAGTTAAGCTGGCCACATTTATGGTTGCATTGAACCTAGTGTAGTACTGTTGCATCGGCCACCTCAGCCCTCTCAGGTGCCTCTGCTTGAATACTTCCATGACTGGGAGTTCACTACCTCCCTAAGCAACATTTTGGAGCAGTCTCATCCATAGCAAAGGTTGACCTTAACTTGAGCCCAGATTTATTTGGTACCCACCCCCGGCCCTGGTTTTGCCACCCTGGGTAGCCTGGGTAACCCATCTTCCCTCTGCCCTGCAGATATTGTAGAGCCCCGCTATTGGGTACTGAACAGCCCGGTCCCTTCAGCAGCCCCAGCTCAGCACATGGGCTGTGGCCACGCAGGGCCCTGCTGACACGAAGGTTCTGTGGGTCCTCCTTGGCTGAGTAAGTCTGGAGAATGCCCTTCATTAGAGCACTCCATACTTCTGCATTAGGTCTGGTTCTTTAGAAAGATGGCACACACACATGGAAAACAGATCCAAAGGTGCAGAAGTACACAGAGTGAAAAGGGGCTTCTCCCTCTTTTTTCCCTTCCCCACAATCCCATTTCCTAAATAGTGATTTGGTGTTCATCTTAGAGATCTTTTTCTTGCTTTTTCATCAAACCGTCTTCAAGGTGCTCCCATGGGAGCATACACAGAGCCACCTCATTGTCTTTATTGTCTGTGTCAGAGTCCAGAGTTGGATTGTATCTATACTTGATTTTAATATTCTATTGACAGTTTGTTTTATTCTTAAGGTATTAGGAACAGTGCTGCAAGAACATCATTTATGTATATTGTTCGTGCACATGTATCATTACTTATGAAGTTAGATTACTAGATGAGGAATTGCAGGGCCTATTTAAAATCTTGGTAGATCCAGCCTCCACAAAAGACATGGCCTCCCACCAGCCATGTCTAAGCATTGTGCTTCATGCTTCTATTATTGGCATTTTAGAGCATGTTAGTTTTTTTTTCAGCTTCTTTGTGGTCTTGACTCCAGGGATCTTGTGGTCAATTAAGACTCCCAGATCATTTTTGCATGTACTAATGTATGTGACAGCATCTGGCTCTGGAAGGACCTGTGATACATGTAGTTTCCTGACTACACTCAGGAATCAGTGCTGATGAGAGATCGTGAAAAAGAAAAGAGAATGAAGGAGATAGTGGTTGGCAGAAGGGGTGTGGGGACTTGTTAACTGGAAGGGAGTTGGGAACAGAGAAGCCCAGCATCCGGTCTCCCATCAAGACCTCCATCCTATCCCCCTGTGATCCCCCCAGACTGAGTCGGGAGCTGGGGGCAAGACCCCCATCCCCAGGATGACATATATCTCATGCTTGCACCCAGACCACACCGTCAGAGGAGCCAGGCGGGCCCCAGATGCCTACCCCCCAGGCTCCGTGTGTAGATGGCTTCGAGGAGCCAGGAGCGCGACAGCGGGCCCTCAGCGCAGTCAGTGTCCTCACCAGTGCACTGGAAGGTCAGCACCCCGCATGTCGCCCCAACTCTCCCCACTCCTGCTCTAGGCACCTTTATCCCCAACTCTCCCCACTCCTGCTCTAGGCATCTTTGTCCAAGTGAACCAGGCACCCCCTGTCTATCTCGGCCTGCCTCGGATATCCCCGCAACTGTCCTAGACTTTTCTGTCCTGCCTAACCTTGTATGAGCCCTGCCTGTCCTTAGGTGTCTTTTCATCGGTTTCCCCTTGTTCTTTCCTGGGCATCCCCATGTCTGTGTTTCTTCCAAACACTCCCACATCGGTCCTGGCCTGTCCCAGGCTCTTATCGGTCTCATTCCGTCCTCTCCGAAGCATAGCCACGTCTGTCTAGGACCATCCTGTCCCAGGCGTACCGATGCCTGTTCCAGCCAATTCCCAGCCATTCCTCTATTACCTCACACTATTCCAGGCATCCCACATCTGTCCCAGGTGGTCCTGCCCTAGGCAACCCCACATGCCTTCCAGTCTGAACTTGGCACCCTCATCCTATTCCCTCCTGTCTCCAGCGTATTCTCATCTTTTCTGGTCTGTCCCAGACATCCCCCATATCTGTCCTGACATGTCCCAGATGTCCACATCTGTTCCTACCTGCTTTTTCCTGGGTGTCCTTATGTCTCAACTTACCTGTCCCAGTTATCGTCTCATCATTTTCAGCCTGTCCTCCCCTGACTCCTCCACATCTATGTGGGACTGTTGTCGCAAGAGATACATTTGTCCTAATCTGTCCAGTCCCAGTTCTCCCCACATCCATCTTCATCTCCTGTCCTTATGGCCCTCTTCTGTCATATTTACAGAGTAAGGAGGCAGGACACAGGCCACCCATTTCCCTTAGCCTTCCCCACCCCACTCAGTGTCCTGCTGTCATGTAGCAGCCCTGTCATCTCCCCAAATAAGTGACAAATCTTTCCTGGAATACCACCAGATACGACTCAGTCAATAAAAGCAAACTAACTCACTGGCTGTACCCTACCCCCAGAGCTGGAGGAGTCTCACCGCAAGTGTCCGCCATGCTGGAACCGCTTCGCCCAGCGCTACCTGATCTGGGAGTGCTGCCCACTGTGGCTGTCCATCAAGCAGAAAGTGAAGTTCCTGGTCACAGACCCATTTGCTGACCTCACCATCACCATGTGCATCGTGCTCAACACACTCTTCATGGCACTGGAGCACTACAACATGACAACTGAATTTGAGGAGATGTTGCAGGTCGGAAACCTGGTAAGGGCCACCTGCAGCTGACTCGCGAATGGGAGTCCTGGTGTGAGGGGCTCTCAGCCAGCTGGCACAGCCCTTGTGTGTAAGGGGCAAGGGATCCTGGACATAAAAGGATCTTTTGAGGGTGGGAGTCGTCGTGGAAGACATCTCGTAGGAGGGAGGGAGTCTCAGGGTCACCTCCCAAGGAGCTGAGAGATGTTGATCTGGAGTTGGAGATTGGGGTTAAAGGTTTATGAAGGTGCCCAGAGGCTAGAAAACAAAAACGAGTCAGGGGTAAACCTGAAATGTGTGGAGATGTGAGATTTGGCAACTAGTAGATGGAGGGGGACAGTGTGTGCAGAAGGAGGCCATTCTCCTGTGGCCAGGGCTTGCATAGATGAGCATCAGTGCTGTTGGATGGAGGAAAGGATGGGGGGATGGTTGGATAGGAGGAGGGAGGGTGGCAGGGAAGGACAGAGAGACGGATGGATGGATAGCTGGGTGTAGTGAGCAAATCAGGCAGAGCTAGATCTGAATTCTGACTCAGCTCTTACTAACTATGTGACCTCAAGCATATTACTTAGTCTCAGGAATTGGCACAATAAGTATTTGTTGAATATAATAAATGCAAAATTAGCATGACAGTATCAACCTCACAGGAAGCTAATGAGGATTGAATAGGATAATGTGTGTAATGTGGTTGGCTCAGAGTCTGATAAACAATAAGCACTCAAAATAAATGTTAGCTGTGCTGTTGTTGTTGTTGTTATTAAAGAGACTGTTCCTGGAAGTCAGAATGTCTGGGTTCTAATTCTGATTTTTTTTCTTGAAACCAAATCAAGTTCTGCCTCTTGACTATACAGATGGGGAAACTGAGGCCCAGGGGCAGAAGTAGTGACAGGAGGGGCAGAATTGGGCATGTAGCCACTGTCTTCTGACTCCTAGGGACAGGGCCATATTGGCTCTGTGTAGGTAAACACGGAGTCAGCCCTTCTCCAGGGGATGCTGGGGCAGAGCTGGCAAGAGCCCCCTGGCCTAAGAAAGGAGCTCCCGCGACCATCACTGGGGTTGGGTGGGGGAGGAGGACCTCTGGCGGCTTGGTCTAAGCTCTCGGTTACTGTAGACCCAGCCCTGTCTCAGGCCCAGCTGTGACTGTGGTCTCAGGAGGCCCCACAAGCAGGTAGGTCTCCATTCTGTGGGGTGTGAGGATTTTCTTCTCTTGTTACTTTCTAGACCCAGGAGTCTAGAACATTCTCTGCAGTGTATATTCAAATTTTTTCACTAATTTGATTCCATTTACTATAATTTTACTTTTTTTTCCATATTCTATACGCAAACAAACGGGGAAGCTCTATCTCAGTCTGTAGGTGTCTCATGGTACTATCGGATGTCTTGGGTGGTCTTCAGATGGTGTTTCAGTTGATTCTGGTTTTACCGGACTGTGACCATGGGGTCGGCGGACTGAGCAGCAGGCTGCGTGTGATGAAGAGCACTGATGGCTTCACTGATCAGCAAGGTGCTGAATTGCAGCTGTATTAAACTTGTGCTTCGGTTATTAATCACAGGCAGTGCAGTTGGGTTATAGCTATGTTTTGTCATATTTAAATAGCTTTATTGCTAGTACGTAAATTTTTATTCTCTTGCATTTAAAATATTCTAGGTGGTTTAAATATTAAGTATAAGTAAACCAAACCACAAAAATAAGCATGGGTAAATAATCTTGGTATGAGAAAAGCTTTTCTAAAGCATGTCTCTAAAGACAAATTCCATAAAAGAGAAGATTGATGGATTTGACTAACTTTTAAGCCCATCGCATAAACAAACATAAAAGGCAAGTGAAACTTTTGTTCCTAGCAAGAGTATGGACAAGAAAACCAGAAAAGTCTCCTATTCTGAAACAATTAAAAATATAGCAAACATTCTTTTGAAATGCTTAACTAAGCACACGAGAAAGTGCAGTAGTCCCCCTTATGAGCAGTTTCGCTTTCCCCTGGTTTCAGTTACCCACAGTCAATCATGGTATGAAAATATTAAATGGAAAATTCCAGAAGTAAGCAGTTCATAAGATTTAAATTGCATGCCATTCCAAATATCATGATGAAATCTCACACCACCCTGCTCCATCCTGCCCAGGGATGTGAATTATCCCTTTGTCCAGCATATCCACACTGTACATGCCACCTACCCATTAGTCACTTAGTAGCCATCTCTGTTATCAGATCAACTGTCATGGTATCGCAGTGCTTGTGTCCAAGTAACCATTATTTTACTTAACAATGGCCCCAAAATATAACAGTAGTGATGCTGGCAATTCAGATATGCCAAAAATAAGCCAAATGCATGCCAAAGAAAAGTTGTTAATCTCTTATCACACCTAATTTATAAATCAAACTTTATCATATCTATGTATGTATGGGGAAAAGTATAGTATATATAGGGTTCAGTGCTATCTGTGATTTCAGACATCCACTGGAGGTCTTGAAATGTATCCCCCATGGATAAGGGGGGACTACTGTAACAAAATCCGCAAGTGCCAAAAACAAAGAGCAGCTTAAAAACCATAGCAGTAAACATGTGAAATGGTTCTGTAGTTGCCCTGGGTGGGGTGGGTAGGTGCCAGTTTGGGTAATCTGGAGGCTTTGATTTTATGAGCAAATACTCAACCTTGGGACAATGTGAGTAGAGGCTGGAAATGAGTAGCCCTATAAGACTATGATCGTACGTCCAGTAAAATGGCAAACCACAAAAATCCTACACAGTGACACTGGAAAAGGATAAACAATCCTTGTCTTAGCCACGGCTGGAAGGAGCAAAAAAGTAATCCCTGGAAGCTTGCAACTGTGTATTTGGCCTTATACAGATTTGGGATTAAGATTTATATCCGAGTGGCCCTGGAACCTATGCCTAAAAAAGTAACATATAAAATGATCCTAGGATAATATCTTGGGGTCCCTGAAAGAGAAAAACATAAAACTCCTCTGGAAGGACATACATTTAACCCAGGCCAAACTGAATTTCCCAAATTAAAAAACACACAAGGAAATATTCCACCATGAGCAAGAGTCAGAAGACGCACACACACACAATCAGATTTATCCCCTTAAAAATGTCATATTGGAGAACTGTTGAATAGAGATAATAAAATAAAAATTTTTGTAGTAACAAAAGACATAAAAGAAGGGATTAAAAACATAACAAAATAATCCAGGCATGGTGGCTCATACTTATAATCCTAGCACTTTGGAAGGCCAAGACAGGAGGACTGCTTGAGGCCAGGAGTTCAAGATTAAAAACATAAGTATAAGATGACTTTGAAAAACAGTCAAAGAAAATCTCTAAAAATGAGAAATATAGCCATGGAGAGTCTAATCTCAATGTACAAATTGAATAGTACATTGATACAGCTGGAGAGATAAATGAATATAAATTTAGATACAAGGAAGTTGTGTAGAATATAGTGTAGAAAGATGAAGGGAAGAAATGGGAGAAGGAAGGAAGGAAGGAAGGAAAACAATTCTGACATTATTTTCCAGATTATGTTGTTATCTATATAGATAATCCAAGAAAATCTACAAAGAGGCTATTACAACTAATAAGAACTCAATATACCAAATATTGCTCCTAGTAGTCACCATCAACAATGAATTGGAGAAAGTAATTTTTTAAGGCCAATACTTAAACTCACAATAAAAACTAAGAAACCTAGGAATAAATGATCAAAAGATGTATAAATTTTATATGAAAAAATTACGAAACTACTGAAAAACATAAAAGAAGACTTAAATGTAGAGAGATATGCCATTTTCATGAATGAAAGTCTGAATATTGTAGAGATATCAGTTCTGCCCAAATTAACCTATAAATCCAGTGTAATTCCAGTGAAAAATCTCAATACTTTTTTTATGGAACTTGACAGGGTAATCCTAAAATTCATATGAAAAGTAAAGCCTATCAAGGTAAATTAAGGAATAAGGTAGAGGATTTACTAAAATATATTGAAATATATTATAAAGCCAAAAACAATATAGCATTGGTGCAGAGATAGAAAAATGGATCAGTGCTACAGAATTGAAACCCCAGAAATAGAACAATCTAATATTTGGAGACTTGATAAATAACAGAGATGGCATTATAATTCAGAGGAAAAGGGTGGACTATTCAATAAATGATACTGGGAAGAATGGTCATCTATATGGAAGAAAATGAATTTGGATCCCTACCTCACATCGTAGTCATAAATTAGATGCAGAGGAATTGGATTTAATACCTAAATGTGATAAAGCAAAACTTCAAAGCTTTAAAAGAATAAAAATAGGAGAAAAAGCTTTAAGATCTTGGGGTGGGAATGCCTAAAAAATCCAAAAAGTTTATGCTATGAAAGAAAAAATTCACCTGTGTTAAAATTTATGATATCTGTACAACAAAGGATATTACAAACTAGATGAAATCACTACAACAAGCTAGAAATTGATATTATGAAAAGTATTTAATAGAAAAATGTGAAATCCAGATAATATTGGACACTTACACATCAATAAGAAAAAGAGGCACAAGCCAGTGATAAAAACACAGCCACAACAATGGACAAAGGAAATGACAAGCAAATCACAAAGGAGGAGATTTGGATGGTTATAAATAAATGAAGAGAAACACAGAGGAGTGGAAATTAAAGCAATATTGAAACACTAATTCTCACCCATAAGAGAATCAAAAATAAACTTCTGTGTGTAGGCAAGGATTTGCAACAGTGGGAACTCACAGTTTGTAAATGTGGATTTCATACAGCCATTCTGGGGAGTATTGTACAATATCCAGTAAGTCACAGATGTGCATACCCTACAACTCAACAGTTTCAGATATATGTATTATTTAGAAAGTCTCACACATCTGTACAAGGAAACATGTAAAAGAAAGTTCTTCACAGCGCTGTTAGTCACAGGGAAAATTAGAATCAACATAAACATCTATCCATCCATTTTAAAAAGTAGATACATAAATTGCATATTCATAAATTGAAATACTGTACACAAGCAGAATGAATATGTATAAATGTATCAATATGGATAAATCTGATAAACATGATGTTAAGAATAAAAGGAACTTGAAAGAGAATACATACAGCATAGCCCATTTATATAAGCTTAAAATAATTCAAAACTACTGTGTGTTATTATTATATATATTAAAAATGTAAAAACATGTAGGATGATAAACATCAAATTTGGGATAGTGATTACCTTGGAGTGAATGTGGTACCATAGGTGGCTTCAGTTTTATCTGTGATGGCACGTGGTGGAAGCCATCATTTGGGTCAGTGGCTTACCATCTCTGCATCTCAGTTTTCCTGTCTATAAATGGAGATGCAAAAAAAAAATAAAAAATAGAAAAATAAATGGAAGTGGGGACATAAAAAAATAAGAAAGAAAAAATATACATGTAGATAATATAATATCTCATAGGGTTACTGTGAAGATTAAATGATTTAATATATATAAAACACTAGAACAGTGCCTGGCATATAGCAAATGCTATCTAAGTCTTTCCTCCACCCATTTTGGACCCCTGCTTTATAAGGAAAAATAAAACAAGATTTGAAACAAATATGGCAAAATGTTAATATTCAGCAAAGTTTGGTAGTATGTACAAAGGTACTCATTAATTATATTATTCTAAACTTAAAGTAAACAATCTTAAAGTATTTTTTAATTTAAAAAAATACAATAAAGGTAAATGACAAACCAGGAAAATCATGGCAATACGTATAGTAGGCAAAAGGGTAATATCC
Organism: Avahi laniger; assembly: GCA_963575035.1. Lineage (NCBI taxonomy): Eukaryota > Metazoa > Chordata > Mammalia > Primates > Indriidae > Avahi > Avahi laniger. The sequence continues at coordinate 34,157 of CAUYSK010025851.1, forward strand.
TTAATATATAAAATATATTTATAAAGAATACCAAAAAACAAACACCCAAATAGAACAATAAGCAAAGGGTATGATCAAACAATTTCACCGAAGAAGAAATACAAAAATCAAAGAAACATGATATAATCAATAAAACAACAATGTCCTGTTGGGTTAGAAAAGTTGGTGGAAGTGAAATACCCAGTATTAGCATAGTTAAAGGGAAATAGTTACTCACATACAGCTCATGGAATTGGTTAAAACCTGTCTCTGTGGATCATTTAGCAGTATGTGTCAGAAGCTCTAAAAATCTTCATTGGCGATACAACTTCATTTCAAGAAATCCATTCTGGGAAAAAAATTAGACAAGTTGTTTTAAAATATATATGTAAAAGGATATTTATTGTGACACTGTTTTTAATAGCGAAAAAAGTATACCTATTGCAGGGAAATTGTTAAACTAGTTTTGGCACATCTGTACAGTGAAATATGCCACAAATATTAAAAAAGAAAAGAAAAGAAATGATGCTGTAGATTGTGTTTAATTGGCATGGAAGGACGTTCACCAGCTGTTATGTTTTAAATGTGGGTTCACATGTGTGGAGTATGATCCCATTAAAGACATATGCCAAGGTCAAGGAGAGTTTGGAGTTCCCCAGAAGTTCCCGCACTACCTGGAAAGCCACCATTAGCACTGATGGCCTAGTGGACTTCCTGCCAGGAATCAGGGGGAGTGGGTCACCATGCTCAGAGTCTCCATCTGCCAGATCCCAGCGAGCCTATAAAACATACAGGGTTGTTTATATCCGAAGTCACCCCCTGCCTGGGTCTGGAGCTCTTGGCCACTGTCAGCAGTCATAATAAATGTTGCCGACGATAACAATAATTGCCTTCTCATACAGAACATCCACTTTGAATCCACTAGCTCTAACTCTTAGAAACCTCCTATGGAGTTATTACTATCCCCATGTTATGTATGAGGACACTCAGGGCTCAAAGAGATGAAGAAAGTGGCCCAAGTTCACACGGCGACAGACCCTGATTTGGACCCCGGGTCTGCCATTCCCTGCACAACTTAAACCATCGAGCTTTGATCCACGTGGCCTTCGAAATCCTGGGGTAAGCCTTTGGAAGGATGTCTGGTACCAAAATTTACGTACTTCTCAAGCTTAGCTGCACATTAGAATCACCTGGGAAGTTTTTTAAAATCCCCAAACCCGGGCTAGTCCAATTTAACAGAATCTCTAGGATAGGACTCAGACATCGGTATTTTGAAAGCTCCCTAGATGATTCCAGAGCACACCAAGTTTGAGAACTCATGTTCAAAAATAACACCTCTCAAACTTCACTAGTCAAAATGCAGATTCCGATTCAGCAGGTCAGGGGTCCTCCAAGATTCTGCATTTCTGAAGAGCTTCCAGGTGATGCTGTTATTCCCAAAGAATCTATTTATCATCTCCCCAAAGGAATTCCCCAAGAGCCTCTTCTGTCTTTTTTTTTTTTTCCTGATCCCTGGCTCCACCTCAATATCTGCTATCTTGCTGCCAAAATAGCTGGGAACCTGGGCAAAGTGAGGTGGGGGGCCTTTCCTGAGCTCAGTCTCCAGAAATGAGTAGCAGCACTGTGGCTGTACCAAGCAGGCCTGAAGAGCTCACCTCGTGTGCTCCTGTCACAGCAGTTGGCACAGCGAGGGGCAGCTGGCTGTGGTCACGGCTGCCTGGCCCCCCTTGACCATGGGGCTCTGTTGGCCGAGGCTGGCAGCTTGGGGCTCATGAATCAGACGAAGCTCAGCCACTGGCCACTCAGGAATGTTTCCAGAAGGGAGAGGGGGTTGCTCTAAGTCTTAAAGGACAGCACTGGGTTCATCTTCTTGTTCTCAAACTCGCTAGCTATGTGACCCCAGACAAGTGACTTAACCTCTCAGTGCCTCAGTTTCCTTACTTGTAAAATGCAGACAGTGATACTTCCCTCACGGAGTTGTTGGACAGATCAAAAGAAACAGCACATGCAAAGCGTTCTAGCCCAGGACTTGGCACATCGCCAGCCCTTGAGAACTGGTGGCTGGTCCTTCTTACAGTGGAAGAGTTCACCATGTGGATAAGAAGGGAGGGCGCGCCCGGCAGCGGGAACAGCATGGGCAGAGGCCCCCAGTCAGGAGAGCCCTGAGTACTTGTGGGGATGTGTGGATTTGGCACGTGGGGGGTGAAGACACTTGCTGTGGAGACACAGACTGGATGGAGTCTGGCGCTGGGTCATGTCACCACCCACCTCCACCTCCCCTGTCACAGGTGTCTTCTAGAGCTGTGAGGCTGGGAGCCCGCGATGGGCCCAGGCTGTTAAGGCCAGGCTGGTGTTGCCCTTGGTGAGCTGTCCCCCAGGGCCTGGGACATGGCCGAGCAAGCCCCCTGGAAGCCTGGGTGCAGTCAGAGCTGGCAGCCTAGGGGGAGACCCTGTGCAGCAGGAGGCAAGAGGCAGGGTGCCCCTGCTGGCCAGAGGGTCTTTCCAGCCCAAAGTCGGGAACCCCTGATTCCTGCTCCCTCCTCAGGTCTTCACGGGGATTTTCACAGCAGAGATGACCTTCAAGATCATTGCCCTCGACCCCTACTACTACTTCCAGCAGGGCTGGAACATCTTCGACAGCATCATCGTCATCCTCAGCCTCATGGAGCTGGGCCTGTCCCGCATGAGCAACTTGTCGGTGCTGCGCTCCTTCCGCCTGGTACTGGCTGGACCCCCTGCGGGGAGTTGCGGGGAGGGTGGGAGGGGCTGGGCACACCCCCGTAAGAGGTCGCCAGTCAGTCACGCCCACTGTGATCTGTCATGCCTTCACCCAACAGCCATTTGCTTGATGCCCCTGGGTGCCCAGCCCAGTGTCAGTGGTGTTGGGTGGGGGTGCAGGGATAGACTGGACAGGAGACATCCCTCCAGAGGGGCAGTTGGTGTGACCATTCTGATGATTCGCAAAGCCACAATGACCCCATTAGTCTTTACAGGATCCAGGAGTGGGGCTGGTATTACTACATCCCCATTTCACAGATGAGGAGACTAAGAAAGGTGAAGTGAATTTCCCACAGCCACATGGCAAGTAACAGGTGGAGCCAGGTCCACTTGTGGCTCATCCAAGGTTCTGCCTACTGGTTTCTGAATCAGCATTTTAAAAATTTTAATGCACACACAAACCACCTGAGGATCTTGTTAAAATGCAGATGCTGATTCAGCAGTCTCAAAGCTCCTGGTCTCTGGACCACACTTGGAACTCAAAATGCCTGAGAGTTCCAAACATGGGCTGGAGGTATGGTCAGGGAAGGCTTCTTGGAGAAGGTCCTGAGCACTGTGTATGGCTCCACTGGGGGATGTAGGAGGGCAGGATGGTGGAGGCAGTAGGGAAAGCCAAGGCTGTGGGTTCAAATCCTGACTCCACTGCTGTAAGCCAAGGGACTCAGACAAGAAGGGTTGGCTTCTTCATCTGTCAAATGAGGTAATAGTGCCAACATTGTATGGTTATTGGGAGTTCTTAAATGAGTTAATCCATCCTAAGCACAAGGCCTGGCACATAGTAGGCATTCAATAAATGTTAAGCACCTGCCCCCTTTCTCTGTGATAACTGAGAGGAGAAGAAAATGGAGGCAATTGGATGAGTCAGAGATAGTTGGAGCTGGCCTGAAGGATGCCCAATGAGGATAGGTCAAAAAGAAGAAAGGCATTCCACGTTGGGAGAATCTGTCTAACTGGGCAGTTCTTGGAAGTGAAACTGAGGCAGTAGGAGGCTGGTGTGGGGACAGAGAAAAGGGCTGAGTTGGGAGAAATGAGGCTGAGCTGTTGACCTGACTCCCAGAGCAGTGCCCAGGGAATCTGCCCTCAGGCTGTGGAGAGCAACAGTAGTGCATGCTCTTGGAGAAATGGGGAAAGGCTCCCGGGGCTTTCAGGCAGGAGTTGGGGTGGGTAAGGGCATCCATGGGCATTGGGAACCCAAAGTCCCTCACAAGGACCCCTTCTCTTCCTCCTTCCCTAGTTGCGGGTCTTCAAGCTGGCCAAATCATGGCCCACCCTGAACACACTCATCAAGATCATCGGGAACTCAGTGGGGGCACTGGGGAACCTAACGCTGGTGCTAGCCATCATCGTGTTCATCTTTGCCGTGGTGGGCATGCAGCTCTTTGGCAAGAACTACTCAGAGCTGAGGCACCGCATCAGCGACTCAGGCCTGCTGCCTCGCTGGCACATGATGGACTTCTTCCACGCCTTCCTCATCATCTTCCGCATCCTCTGTGGCGAGTGGATTGAGACCATGTGGGACTGCATGGAGGTGTCTGGGCAGTCATTGTGCCTGCTGGTCTTCTTGCTTGTCATGGTCATTGGCAACCTTGTGGTGAGTTGGCCAAGGGCCTCACACCCAAACACTCACCCACCCATCCATTTGTCCACCCAGCTACTTACCAACCTAGTCATCCATGTATCCATCCACTCGCTCTTCCTTCCATGTACTCCCTCACCCAGCAGTCCATCCATCAGACTCCCACCTATTCATCAATCTCTCATCCAGCTGTCTACCCACCATCCGTCTACTCATTCACTACTCCGTCCATCTCTCTACTCACACATTCATTCAACCACCCACCTATGCACCCACTTACCCATCCAACTATGCACTTATCAACAATCTATTTACTTACCCATTCATTCTTTCATCTGTCTGCTTATTCATATATTCATCTGTCTAACCATCCATCCACTCTTCAATTACTCACCCACCAACAAACCCACCCACTCATCTGTCCACCTTTCCATCAATCTAGGGGATGGTAGTTACCAATCCTCCCATCCATTTATCCAGTCATCCATCCATCAACCCCTGTTTATTCATTCACTCATCTATCCATCCATTCATTCATCGACCAGCTATTTGTCTGTCCATCAACCACCCATTCATCAACCCCTGTCATTCACCCACAATACATACACACACACATCCATTTGCCCATCCATCCACCCATCCATCCCTCTATTCATCCATCACTCATCTGTCTACTCAGTCATTCATACCCCTCCACTCATTCATCTGCCCCATCTATCAACCCACCCATCCATTCACTCATTACCAATCCCATCCGTCATCTCCTCATCTATCTGTCCAGCTGTCGACACAATCACTCATTGATCCACCCATCCATTCACTCATTCTTCATTGCATTTTGTTCATTTATTCATTCACCCACTTATTTACCTATTTATTCATTATTTACTCGTTTTTATGCATTAATGTATTTATTTACTCATCTACCCATTGTTTTGTTGTCATTTGCTATCAATGAATTTTCACATGGTTTTTCAATTCAGCTTAACAAACATTTGCTGAGCCCCTGTTGCACGCAAAACATTGTGCCAGATGCCGTTGGGCATAGAGAGGTAAATGTGGCACCAACCCTGACACTACTCACCCTCTTGAGAGACTGGGGAGGTGGGAAGTTCAAACAGGCCTGAAATAGCTCCCAGACTGGTCAGAGTGATCAGAGACATTAAGGAGGACCCCATGAGTGCTGCTCCCCTTCAGCTAGGGACATCAAGGAAGGCTTCCTGGAGGAGGGTTTAGAGTATACCTGATAACAGGTAATTCTAAGCAGCGTGAGCAAAACCCAGGTGACGTGGGACCCTGTAGGAGCTTTGTACGTCACCCTGAGCAGTTGTGGTTGGAGTCCCTGCTGTCCCATTATGCAGGGCCCACACCTTTGCTCCTATGGCCACCTGTCTGTCCTAGAAGGTGCATCTTGCCTTGTGTCTTTACAGTGTGGGGAATTCTGGAGTTGAGAGAGCAAAGTCTAAATGCCAGAGAAGGAGCCTTAGAAAGAGGCAAAGTAGAGGAAACTCAGTGGTTCAGGCAGAAGTCAGTGTCCACTGTGGACATGAAGCCACCTTCTTGGATACACAGGTGGCCCACACATGCTCAGCCATCATCCCTGCATTGTCTGGCTCCTGCTGTAGCTATGTCTCTGTCGAAAGCAGCTCAGAGACTCATCAGCTCACAGAGAGGTTTTAGGTCCACTTTTCCAGCCTGCTGTGGGGCAAATGCTATGGACTGTAATTTCAGATCCTTTCCCCAAACGTACCTGCTTTCTCCTCCCATGTTCCCTAACCCAGCCAAGATAGGACAGGCCGCTTTGGGAGTTCCCCTCAGGCCTCCAACGTAGAGCCCAGAGCCCAAAGAGGAACCAGTGCACAGTGCCAATAGAACCCAGTTCTTTGGCTGTGCCCACAACCCACCTTCTGTCCCTTCAGAGTGGCTGCCCCTTTGGGTGGAGCCTCGCTCAGCCCCTGGCCCAACTGCAGGTGCTGCCAGACTCTGTCTGTCTAAGGAAAATGGAGTTTGCAAGCACTCAGCCCAGGGCCAGGCTGAGCTGCCCTCACACACAGAGCCCTGCGATTTCCCAGCGGATCTGCCTCGGGATGGGAAGATTAGAGGCTGCTGGAGGAGGGAAGCGAACACCAGCCCACGCAGCCCCCTCCCCGGCCGCCTCAGGAGTTGGGCTGCTGCCTGGCGTGGGTGGAAGCAAGATTGCCATTGAAATGGGAAATGATGATCAGGCTGGGGAGGAGAGCAGCGGCAGCACGACTGACGGGGACGCACCAGAAGAAACTGGACTTCTAAAGCCCAGACGAGGGAGGCCCTAGACTCCCGCGTGGGCTGATGGGACTGCCCAGGCGCCCCCCTGCCCTGCCCCCAGCCTGGGCCCAAGGCTCCTGTAGGTCAGGGAGTGTAGGGCCAGGTGTGACTGAGGGCTGCTTGGGGGAGGAACCGGAGCGGGACACCAGGAACAGAGGCGGGCCACGGGGCCCGAGCCATTGTGGACAAAGGCCAGGGGCCAGGCCAGAGGTCAGTGTAGACAGCTGCTCTGAATCACATCACATGCCCCAGCCCACCCCAAGTGACGACATAAAAAAGGCTACCAGGTGTCAGAAGTGATCATTTCTCCATAGAGATAGGTAGGGAGCAGCTACTCGTAACTTTCCATACTATCCACATGAATATGTGTACTTTTAAACCAAAGGCATGTTTCTGAGGCCACTTTCATCAGCATTCTCATTCCTGGCTTCCTGATAGGTGTGGAGTCCTGGGGGTGGGGAGCGGGGAAGCCGAGCTCTCTTAGGGGCTCGTGAGAAGGCAGAACAGGGGCTCGGAGTGGATTTCCAAGGAGAACTGTGCACCCACCCTCATGTGCCACCCTGCCATGAGGGCTCTTGGGAGGAGGAGACACCAAGCCCACGGTGGGCCTGGTGGCCTGGGGATGCTCCGGGGCTGTCTGACCCCTGTGCAGGAGCCAGCCCACCGCCGTCTTCATTGACCCCCCCATGAAACTGGGAAATGGGCCCAAGCCCAGCCCCTGCCAGACAGCAAAAGCCCTCTTTTTAAACAAAAGCTAGAGCTTCTCACTTGCAGGATGGCATGACAACGAGCAGTTGTCCAGAACCATCCAAAGGCTGAGGAGTTATGCATATCCCCTCAAGAATCCACATCCACAAGCTGTAATAAACGACCTCGGTGAAGTGAGTGCCTTGGGGGACCTCTGAGCCCTCAGCCCCTCCTCTGACTCCAGCAGCCCATCAGGCTCTCTCCCTCACACAGCGCCCTCCGCACCCTCACTCCCAGACGGCCGCCTGTCCGACGCCTCGCCCCACGGTTAGCCCAAGTGCCTGCAGGGTGCCCGTGCCCTCCTGGCCTCTTTTCCTGCCATCACCCCCTTCTCTGCCCAGGCCTCTGTCCTTCAGCTGGAAAACATGGGCGCAGGCGGAGCGCGGGCTGCAGGCGGAGCGTAGGGCGCAGGTGGAGCGTGGGACGCAGGTGGAGTGTGATCTGCAGTTGGAGTTGGGACGCAGGTGGAGTGTGCGCCACAGCGGCAGCCCCAGACCCCAGAGCCCCATGTTGCTTCTGGGTAGGATTCTGTCTTGTCCCTGCCTGGACTCACACCTCCCAGGGAGGAGCCCTGTGCCCACCATGACCCCATTACTCCCAAGGCAGCAGGTGGAGGGAAGGGAGGGAAGCCTGTGTGTACAAGCAGCTGGTGCCGGAACACAGCTCTGCCACCTACTCCCTGTGTGACCCTGGGCAACCCCCCTGCTGGGCCTGTCCCCATCTGTAGGCTTTGACATTGGATGAACACCTAGTTCTCCCATTGAACCTGAGCCAGGACATAAGGACTGGGGTCTGAACACCCCCAATTCAGACTGTGTCTGAGCCTTTAGAAAGAAGGATTAGAATTTTCTTTTATAGACAAACCCTCCTTATTCAAGAGAATGAGGAGTTAGGATCAGGGTCCAGGGCCCTGGATTTGGGCCACAGAAGTGTTTGTCGTAGGCAGTCCTTAAGGTCTCTGGGCCTCGGTCTCCCATCATGGAACTGAGGCTGCACGTCCACGACGTGGCACAGGACCTGACCCATTGCCTCCACAGGTCCTGAACCTCTTCCTGGCCTTGCTGCTCAGCTCCTTCAGTGCAGACAACCTCACAGCCCCTGATGAGGACGGCGAGATGAACAACCTCCAGCTGGCCCTGGCCCGCATCCATCGGGGCCTGCACTTTGTCAAGCGGACCACCTGGGACTTCTGCTGTGGGCTCCTGCGACGGCGGCCCCAGAAGCCCGCGGCCCTTGCTTCCCGTGGCCAGCTGCCCAGCTGCATGGGCACCCCCAGCTCCCCACCACCCCCAGAGGTGGAGAAGGCGCCTCCGGCCCACAAGGAAACACGGTTTGAGGAAGGCAAGCGGCCAGGCCAGGGTGCCCCTGGGGATCCAGAGCCTGTGTGTGTGCCCATCGCCGTGGCTGAGTCAGACACAGATGACCAAGAGGAAGATGAGGAGAATAGCCTGGGCACCGAGGAAGATTCCAGCAAGCAGGTGAGCTCCCACCCCACGTGTGTGCAGCACCTCCTCATATAGGGCCCAGCGCTCTGCTGTCCAGGGGACCCAGCCTGTTCAAAATGGCTGCCCCTGCCAGACAGCCTGAGTGTGGAGTGGGCTGGGGGTAGAAGACAGGCCCTCCCCCCAACAGCCGGCCTCTCAGAGGGGTGCTCAGATCAGCTTTCAGCCCTCTCTCCCTAGCCCCGTTCAGGAGGGGATATGGGGAGGTGCTATTGTCCATCCTTCATTCCCTCCCTGGTCCTTGGGGAGCTAATTGTACAGACAGAGACACTGAGGCATGGCAAGAGAGAAAGGCTTGCCAGGAGTTCCTCATGAGTCTAGGACAGAGCCCTTGGCCCCAGTCCCCAACACCAACCATCGTTCCGCCAGGGCCAGCAAGGTGGAATGTCTCAGTGAGGGAGGAGTGTGACATTCTGACCTCTAGACTACCCCCTCCTCCCGCTCCCAGGACTAACTCTGAGATTTAAAAATAAGCATCCCTAAGACGGAGTGTCAGGGACAGCACTATCTTATCTTCCAACCTGTTATTTTTAACACTTGGGACCAGAGTCTGGGCAAAGCAGACAGGGCCCCCCCACTTGGTTTTCCCTTGGCCTGGGCCAGGCTCAGATGGCTTCTCCTCAGGTCTTTAGGTCAAGCAGTGAGGAGAGAGGCTCTCTGTGGAGTCAGGCCCACCTGGCCACTTCCTCTGGCCTGCACTCGGTGGCCTGGCCGTGGAGAGCAGCCACTCCCCATGTATGGAACTTGATCTGAGGCGCTGGGCTTGGTTTCACGTCCTCCTGCCTCCCTATTGTCCCAGAGGCCAGCCTTGGCCCTTTGAGTCAGGTTGTGGGGTGGTGGCCATGTCTGATGGGGGAGGGGGTTTGGCGTTGCCAGGGCCACGGCTTCCAATTATCTCCGGCACAGGAGTGGAATTCCAGGTGCCCCCGCATTTCCCTCTCCTTTCCGTCTTTGAGCCTGTTAGCTGTGGCTCCCTGGGACCTGTGTGTGTGTGTGTGTGTGTGTGTGTGTGTGTGTGTGTGTGTGTGTGAGCTCACGCACATGCAGGCAGGATGGGGTGCCACGGGAACTCATGGGGGAAGTCAGCATGTCCTTCTGAAGCAGAGCTGCCAGTGTTTGTGAGCTGGGCATCGTGGCCTGGCTGCACCTTCCAGGGAGTCAGGAAAGGGAGTTATGGCAGGCCGGCCAGGGGCTTTGTCTGGCTAGAGGCCCTTTCCCTGTACCTACCAGAAGCTTCCCACCTGCCCATTTATGGCCCCCGAGAGAGGGGTCTTCAGTGAGATGGAGGCCTTAGGAGGAGGGCAGGAGGCAGTGCCCCGGTTGCATGAGCAGGGCCTGAGGGCCACAGGGCCAGGGCCCTGGAGACCCTCTGCCTGCGTGCATGGGCACAGCTCATGGGCTGGGGTCTCTTCAGCAGGAATCCCAGCCTGTGTCCGGCAGCCCTGAGGCCCCCCCAGAGCCCAGGACCTGGAGCCAGGTGTCAGAGACTGCCTCCTCCGAGGCCGAGGCCAGTGCGTCTCCAGCAGACTGGCGGCAGCGGAGAGCAGAGCCCCGGGCCGCAGGGTGCGGTGAGGTAATACACACCTTTGTCCCTGAAGCCGGCTGGGCACTGCTGCTTGGGCTGGAGCCAGGCTGTGAGAAGTTCTAGGACACGCCTGCATTTGCTGCTGGGAGCCGTAGCCGCTGTCACAGGCAGCATGGGAGATCAGTCTGCAGAGGGGAGGGTGGGCGTCCTGCCCTGACGGAAGAGACGGTGCAGGGTCTCAGGGCAGTTCCGAAAGCAGCCAGCCCGGGACTCTGAGACAGGACTAACCCGCCACCTCCGTGAGTTCACCCCCTCCTCACACGCTGTCTTGCGTTTTGGTCCTGTTTGGCAAACGTTTGTCCTGTGAACTCCTCATCCAGAGAGGACTTCGAGGGAGCTCTGAGAAAGAGTTCTGGGCACACTGGCCACCAGCTGCTTCTTAACCTGCAGCAAAGCAGAGGCCACAAACAGGAGGCCTACCCCTGGGTTTTGTTCCGGCCGCAAAAAGATTTTACTTTGAATTAACTACTACCATTTAAAACTTGGTAACTTTTATGTAAAAGTCTACATTTCTGGCTTCTCTTGAAAAATTGGAAGAGGTGCTACCTTGCCAAGAGACAAGTGGTAGCCGCCTCCTGGATGCTGGTGGAGCTCTCTGATTTGCCACAAAGCCACCTGCCTGACTGCGTTCCCTCACCTGCTGGCTCTGTGAGCATTGAGTTTGCAACCTCTGAGCTAAGGGCTGGTGGCATTGCTGACTGTGCCACCCAAACTCACTCACATCAGGCCTGTGGAAGGTGGCAGCCACATGTTCAGAGAAAGTGCGTGGTGGCTATTGTCCTGCAGACCTCGCTTCTCAATCTAGCACTTGTGACTTCTCCCTTTTGTGAAATGGGCTCGCGGGAGGCTTTGTGCTCATGGCCAGTTTTGGAGTCCAAGGACAGGTCACGGTTCTCTCCTGGATGGTCTCACACTTGAAGGCATGTGGGAACAGGAAGACACCAGGGAGGCAGAAAGTCACAGGAGAGGAAGGGCTCTCTGATCAGAATGTTGGCCTTTGAACGAGTTCTGTAACTTCTTCCTTTCTTCAAATCAAGTCATGGTGGGGCCTGTGAAAGGGGGCGAGAGATGGGCTGGGGTTCTCCTGGAAAAAGGACTCCCTCGTCTCACCTGCAGTAAGAACTTGTTCTCCTGCACGACAGCCCCACATACCTTAGACAGCTCTGGTGTCTGGAGAGAAAAACAGCACGAAGATCTCCTCTGGCCTGCCGCTTTCACAGCCCGGCTCCTGCTGACCCAGCTGAGCTGGAAGGGGAGGGAGGGGACCCTCAAAGCCATGAGGGACCGTGAAAGGCAGAGCCTCACCCCTCTGGCCACAGATCTACCCTGTGCCAAGCAGCAGGCTCATTCTCCCCCAGAATCCAGCCCTTCCCCATCGCAAACCTCAAAATTGCAAAGAGGACATTGAGACTTAAGCAGAGGGATTTGCCAAAGGCAGAAAACAGAAGGCAGCCATGGGAGCACAGGCCTGCCACGAATCCAGACGGGCCCATCGCTAACTAGAGCCCAGGCCTGAGCTGACGTGAGACGGGGCCGGCCGAGCTGAGGGGCTTGGCCCTGGCCTGCAGCAAACGGAGGATCTCCTTCACGGACACCCCTGCCTTGGGGTCATGTTCCCTGGAAGCGGAGCTTGAGACAGGGATTCCTGTGCAAATGACTTGCTGAAGGACTGCTCTCAGGAGAAGCCTCTAAGGAAGTAAGAGAAGCAGGAAGAGGCAAAGGAAGAAGCCACAAAAAGGCATCTCAGCCGGGGTCTGCCTCAGCCTGGTCCCAAGGGGAGCTCTGGAGCATGAATTGCACCACAGCGCTGTCCCAGCTCAAGGCAGGGGCTGGCTGGCTTTCGTTCTCCTGTATCAGTCCAGCACTGGTGTCGGGCACCCGTCAAGGACGGCAGCTCTCTGCAGGGGAGGCCTGCTAAGCAGCCAGCGTTCATAGGGCTGGGAAAGGGGGCATTGGTCTAGTAGGGGGACTGGGCAGGGCCCTGCAGTGGCCACGGCAACACCCTTAGCCACCTGCACCCACAAGTGACACACACAGACATTCACAAGGGCACGTCCACAGGCACATGCCTCTCTGTAGCCTCCCTAAAATCAGGTTATCAAGGTCGGGGCACAGACCCCTCCATGGCCGGGAAGGGAGGGTTTCAGCACCCTCTCAGTCTTACTGCAGGCTCTCTGCCCTAGACACCGGCACGCACAGGAACCGGGCAGAAAGTATGGGCCGGGCTGCTGGCCTGTTCTCTTCGTGTCTGACCTCGCTGCCTACATGTGCCTGTGTGATCCTGGGTCTGACCCTGTTCTGGATGTGGCATGCCTGTTCCCACTGCATGTGCCAAGCCACCATGATGTGTCCAAGTCCCAGTGTGTGTCCATGTTGCCACTCCGTGTCTGTTTTGTTCCCAGCAGTCCCCATCCCAGTGTTTTCCCAGAACCCCTCCATACTCCCTGCACCCCAGCCCTAGAACTGTGGACCCAGGAGCCCCAAGGTCCAGCTTTGGCTCAGCCCTGACTGGCCCCAGGTGGCTCCATGGCAGGTTCCCCTCTCCTCACCCCCGACCACAGATCCCAGAGTGTGCAGGGTAGGATGGTCTGGCCACCTCCCATCTGGGAGCCCCAAGCTCCCCCAGACTGTGGGCTCAAGGCTGAAGGCTGCTCAGCCCACTCCACACCCCTGCCCACAGATCCAGGAGGACAGTTACTCCGAGGGCAGCACAGCAGATGTGACCAACACTGTTGACCTCCTGGAGCAGATCCCTGACCTCGGCGAGGACGTCAAGGATCCAGAGGACTGCTTCACTGAAGGTACTGGCCTGGGCAGTCCTTTGCCCCAGTCTCAGTCCTGCCCTGAGGCCCAGAGCTGTGTGACACCCTCACCCTGACCTGGATGTCTGCCCACCTCCTCCATTCCTCTGTGACCCAGAGGGTTCCTGCATCTGCCCAGCAAGTCACCACACCAAGGACTGGCGACACTGTGTTTCTGGTGTGGTAGCACCACTGTAGGCCCACATAGCAGCAGGGGCTGACTGTAATTCACCCCTGGACCACCAGGCCCTGGCATGGCACCTGGCACATTGTAGGCCCTCTGTAAATACTTGAGGCGAGTGTGACCTGTGGCCTGGCGTCTGTAGCTTTTATGAATGGGTGGTGTATTTGGAGGACAGCTGGGGGTAAAATGAAGGTTTGCAGCGGAGGCTGTCTGCAGGAGTTCTGTGTTTCCCAAGGCTCAGACATTGCAAACATGGAGAAGCCCCAGGGACAGAGCACCCCAGGAGTTCCTGACATTTCCCCAGGGGGAGGGTTTACCAGATGAGCAGAGGACAAGCTGGAACGCATCCCAACTGCAGCCTTGCCCCTGCCCAGACCTACCAGGCTGTCCACCCGCTCCCTGGGTGCTTAGTGTATCCAGCCCCTCCATGGAGTGCCTGCTGAGTGTGTAGTCCCAGACGCAGTGCCCACAGCTCTCCCCGCACCATGTGGCCTTGTCCCCATCATTGTAACTCAGCCATTCCCTCAGCCACCCAACATTTTGCCATTAGACATGGGTATTCGCAGGCCCTGAACTGGGCCCTGAACTGGGCCTCAACCTCTCCCATAGGCTGTGTCCGGCGCTGTCCCTGCTGTGCAGTGGACACCACACAGGCACCAGGGAAGGTCTGGTGGCGGCTGCGCAAGACCTGCTACCGCATCGTGGAGCACAGCTGGTTCGAGACATTCATCATCTTCATGATCCTGCTCAGCAGTGGAGCGCTGGTACCCTCCCGTGGATGCAGGGTTGGGGCAGGGAGGGCTGGAGGAGGAGGAGAGGGCAGGGAAAGGAAGTCTCCAGCTAGAAAGCCAGACCAGAAACTGGGGCAGAGCTTCTGCTGGAAATGTGCTCTCCAGGCCCCCAGAGCAGGGAGCAGCTCACAAACTCACTACCCACAGCACGTATGAAGCCAGAGCAGGAAGGGCTCACAGAGGCTGCATGTTCTGCCCCTGTCGCACAAAAGAGAATGATTTCCCCACGTCACCAGCCTTCCACACCAGAACTCTGGTGACACACCCACCTGTACAGCATGAGGTGTCCTGTCAGGCTGTCTTAGTCCATTTGCATTGCTACAAAGGAATACCTGAGGCTAGATAATTTATAAAGAAAAGAAGTTTATTTGGCTCTTGGTTCTGCAGGCTGTACAAGAAGCATGGTCCAGCATCTGCTTCTGATGAGGGCCTCAGGAAGCCTCCACTCATGGCAGAAGGTGAAGGGAAGCAGGCATCACGTGACAAGAGTGAGGGCAGGGAGGTGCCAAACTTGTTAACAGTCATTTCTCCTGGGAACTGAGAATTCACTCATTACCATGTTCTGAGGGATCCATCAGTCATTTCTGATGAGAGGGCAGGGAGGTGCCAAACTTGTTAACAGTCATTTCTCCTGGGAACTGAGAATTCACTCATTACCACTGTTCATGAGGGATCCATCCCCATGACCCAAACTCCTCCCACTGGGCCTCACCTCCAACACCGGGGATCAAATTTCGACATGAGATTTGGAAAGGTCACACAAACCAAACTATAGCACAGGTCCTTATGACATAGTTAACAATGCTGGCTGATAGTAGTGTCTTTATCAGCTTAGTCCATGTCTTCTACAGGCTAAACGTGATACCATATAGTTCACACATCATTGCATTTAATCCCCATGACCACAACCCTTTGTTGCCCAGGGTCTGACCACTCAGGAATGGTAGATCTGGTGTTGGAACCTAGGCAGTTGGATTCCAGAGTCCTTTGTCTTCACCTTCCATTTGTTCGATAGGTCTTTTCTAAGCTTTCCTTGTATTAATATCTAGCCCTGTGTATCTAGCCACGGGGGAGCAACAGGAGGAGGAGACCCCAGCTCTGGCCTCAGAGGCTTCCAGTCTACTTGAAGGAGCCAGATTCAGCAGGTTCAAGATAGTCAAAGACCGGCACAAGAAAGAATGGAGCAAGAACAGAGTGGAGGACTCATCATGGGAGGTGGGGGGAGCTGGAGCATCAGGGGAGACTCCCTGGAAGAAGCAGATGGAGCTGGACTGTGGGGGACAGGGAGGTATTGAGGCTGGAAGGAGCAATGAGGCCCTCCAGAGATGCTCTATCTGGCTCCCAAGCAGCCTGCTCTGATCTCTCCGAGCCCTTTTAGGGAGAGATGGGACAGCCCTGGAGAGGGTTCTGGAAGGTGCTGGGGAGCAGGGAGTTGGGTGAGTAAGAAGGCAAAGACATGGAAACTTTCCTGGTCAGGAAGAGCAAGCACCTATATTGTTGGGGAGGTGAGAACCCCATGGATGTGCAACTAGGAGGGAATGCTTTGGACCACAGAGTGTGAGAAAGGGCACTTTGATCCAAGGCTATGTGCCTTCACTCAATGCTGCCTTCTCCTAAGGGGGCAGGCCATAGGGAGGCACTTCTAAACCTCCGGGCATCCCACCCCACCCCATACTGCCACTCCCCTATTCCAGAGTGGGCCTGGAGCCATGGCTTGCCGCCTCCCTGCTGTTTTATCATGGCATCTAGAGCCAAATCTCTGTAGGCTTCAGAGAAGGATGATTTGACAATATGTTAACAAGTTTTGTTTTTAAACAGCCACAAACAAGGGCAGCCAGAGCCATTTTACTCTGGGCTGTGGAGGAAAAGCTCAGCCTAGCATAAGTGTGGAGGAGTTTTGGCAAGCATCTGGTGAATCTAATCAGGGTAGACAGCCAAAGCACTGTTGTTAAAAAACCACGTCAATGATATATTGAGAAAAAGAAGTCTGAGTGTGTTATTTAAAGTTATAAACTTGTTCAACAGAAAGCAAACTATATCCCTTCCAAATTGCTGAGGGAAAAAAAATTTAAAGAAAACAGACATCTTACTGCAAAAGATAGAAGAAAAAAGAAGCAACAAGGAAACGTAAAATTGAAAGACAGAAAATAATATGGCAGAGGCAAGATCAAGCATGTATTTTAATAATAAATGTAACTGGATTAAATTCATCTTTTAAAGGAAAAGGACTCTGAATAAATTAAGAAAAAAACAGCTATGTGCTCTCAAATGACAAACCTAAAACAATGTGACTCAGAAATATCAGAAGCAAAATAATAAGGTAGATCAAGCAAACGCAAATAATGACAACAGAATCAGGGTGCCATTGTTTGTTGAATTCAGGATTAAAGGCTTAAGATAAGACACAGAAGGTCCAACCTGTAATCAAAATATAACTATAGGGTATCCCAAAACTTTCCATGCATAGGGAAAAAGGGAAATTGTAGCTAAATATACTGTACTTTTATTTACAAAATTTTATAAAATTTTTCCTTTGTATGGAGACTTTTGGGACATTCTGTATTATGAATATATTTTCTTGGGATTGCACACTACTTAAATATATAAAGCAAAAAACACTGGAAAAAACAAAAAAGTGACAATTAGTACAATAGTTCTTAGGAGATTTTACCACACTTCTGTTAGTTCTTGATGTTCAAGTAGAAAGAATAAGGCAATTAGAGATTTAAAAAATACACCCAATTAATAAATTTGATGTAACAGCATAATAATGAAAATAATAGCTAACACTTAAACGGCACTCAGCAGATGCTGTTTCAAGCATTTTACAAACATTAATTTAATTCTCACAATAACCCTATGAAATAGGTACTATTGTTAAGCCCATTTTACAGGTAAGGAAAGTGGTAGAAATAGCAAAAATAGAAGGATTAAAAACAAACACCAAAAATGTAAATGTCATTCTTTTTTTGCAAGACCCATCACTTCAGAAGTAAAAGTCATTCTTAAACCTTGGATCAAACAGAAAGTAGCTTGGTAATAGGTTCATGGATATTCATTTAATTAATTAATAAAAAAGGGCCATCCATGGACCATAGATGATAGTGTGCTATAAATCAAAGATTATGATTTAACAAATTCTGTCCACCTGCAGTCTAGAAAAATAAGAAAAGAAAAATAGAGGTAGAGAAAAAACTGGGGTAGAAAAAAAACTGGAAAATAATAATACTGACAATACTGCATGTGGAATGTAGCCAAAACTGTAATAAGAGGAAAATTCATTTACTTAAACACTTTCATTATTAAATAGAGAGAACATAAATAAATCATTTAACTCAAGAAATCAGAAATATAATAACAAAATAAACTTAGGGAAACCAAATGAAGTAATTAATAAAATAAAAACATGTATTAATTCATTATAAAATAAATAATAAAAGTAATATATAAAACTCAAAAGCTGATTCTCTGAAAAATTAAAACAATCAGATAGCCACTAACTAATCTAATCTCCCACATCTCCAAAGGCAGATTCTTTCACATTCTTAAGGAAGAAAATAATCTCAATCCTATTTAAAACATTCTAGTGTGTGAAAATAGATGAAAAGTCTATAAATTATTTTTTATGAAAGCTAAATAATGCTGATTTTTAAAACCTCAAGTATACCAAAAGGAAAATCTGTATCAGTTCTCATACTTCATAATCCATACTTATGAATAATAATGCAAAAATCTTAAACAAAATACATGCAAATAGGATCCAGAAATATATTTCAAAGATTAAATACGTCATATTCTAAAATGTCAAAATGGTACTATATTAGAGAATCTGTTTATATGAACAGCACAAAGATGAAAAGCCATATAATTATCTCAATGAATGCCTGATTTTTAAAACTGTGGTAAGAATAGAAATAAAATATATTTTCTTAATTTAATTAAAAATTTTCTCTCAAATTAACTTCTATCATTATCATTAATAGTAAGAGCACTTGAAACATTTTAATTAAAGTCAGGAATAAGAAAAGGATAATTTAGCTATGTTTTAGCTGTTGTTCATTATTTAATAATAGTTTTGAAGTATTAGCCAGTACAATTAATCAAGAAAATTAAACACATGATATAAAAATTGGAAAATAAAAGAATTAAAGTCAATCCAAGTAGTCAAGTATAAAAACAAGAGTTAAAAATAATAGAAATATATCACTATTTGTCAATAATATGACTGCCTAGAAAAATTTTTAAACCTATTAGCATTATATGGCCAGCTATAAAATAAATTGTTGCCAGTTGCTGTTTTATACTAAGAGAACCCATTTAGTCACAAGTGACATTTCTCAAATATTTCTTACATGCCAAGCACTGTAAGCTTAAAACAACTGGGAATAAATATAATGAGAAATGTGTAAGAGATACATATAAACTATAAAACTTTGCTAAGAAGTGCAAAAGAAGATAAATAGATAAACTTACTCTGGTCTTGGGTAGGGAGACTTCATATTAGTTCCTAATAGAGTCCATGCAATAACAATAAATTTTAACAACATTTTTAAGGGAATTTGACAAAATATTGCTAAAGTTTGTCTTAAAAATTATTTAAAATAGCCCAGGAAATTCATGTGATACTAATTCAGGAATAGACAGAGAGCAGTAAAACCACATAAAGAGGTCTGGAATCAGTGTGAGAAAATATAGAAATGTAGCATAATCATAAAGCTGACTTCTAATCAGTGGATTGTAAGTGGATTAATTAATAAAGTATTGGGACAGTTGACAAGCTACTCTGAAAAAGTTATTAAAATGGCTATTTATTACCTCCCAAAATATACTTGATTTTTAAAATTGTAATATAAAACATCAAAATGACAAAATTTAAAAAAAAGAAAAGAAAAGAAAGGTCATTTTTTTTTGAGACTTGGAATAGGCAAGAGCTTTCTTAACACAACACCATAAAGGTTACTAAATGAAAATTATACTAAATGATATAATCATATTAAATAATGTAATAACAAATGAAAATGAAGTATAGAACTTCAGTACAGTAAACAAGATTTAAACACACAAAACAAACTAGGAGAGTGTTATCAAACAAAGAGTTAATGTCCCCAAATGAACCAGATGCTTAAGTAAAAAAGGCTAGGGATATGAACAGGTAATTCCCAAAACGAACACTGCAAACATCCAAGGAAAAGATTTCTCCATCACTAGTAATAAAGTAAATTAAAATGCAATGAAATACAAGTTTAATTAATGAGGCTGGGAAGGGCGAAAAAGGAGAAACAGCACCAGTGTCGGTGAAGTGGTGGGCAGAGCCACCTCTGTGCACTGTAGATGAAGTGTAAATTTGTGTCCCCTTCAGAGGGCCCCATTCTCAACCCATACCAAAAGCACACCTTCAGCCTGCCACCCTAATTTATCCTCCACAATAATCAGACAAGGTGTTCACTGCAATGTTGTTTCTACTAGGGATAAATTGGAAACAACCGAAATGTTCACTAATAGAATTATTGGCTAAATAAATAGTAGTATATGCAAATAGTGAAATACCATGCAGCCTTTTAAAAGCCTTTTGAAAGAAGGATAGAAATTATTTTATATATTCATGTTGTTGAGTGAATAAATGTTTACAATGTATTGTTTAGTGGAAAAAGTAATTTCAAAGCAAATATTTAGCACATCTTATAAAATTGTGGTGTGTATATGTGTGCGTGTATGAGTTGTGTGTGCTCACACACAAATACCGTCAAAAAGAACATTTACCTAAATGTTAGCAGTGGTTACTTTGGTATCATGAAATTGGGGTTGCCTTTTACTTTCTTTTTTGTAATTTCTACATCATTTAATTTTTTATCAGAAGCGTACTCAGAAAAACATACGCCTTCTTTTTATCTTCAACAACTCCCAAAGTTCATCTGAGGGCTTGAATTACCCTGTTGTGCTTGTCTACACTGAGCCAGTTAGCGGGCGCTGCTGACAGCGTTGGCCCCTGGATCACTGTATCTCACAGAGGCCCCGAAGTCAGACAGGGAGGCCCAGCAGTGACAGGTGGAGGCAGCTCCCCAGGGCCCTAGTGACGTGTTCCGTTGCTTGGATGGGGAGCCTCAGAGCACACTATGGATGGAGAGAAGTAACCCGAGAGGAACAGATACAGATACAAGAGGTGGAAGAGGGCAGCTGGGAGCGGTGGGAGTTTCTGTGTTGGGTCAGGAATTTGGGTTTGGGCAGAAATGAGGAGGTGGAGAAAGACTTAGAGCTCCTAGCCTTTTAGAAATTTTGACCCCTAGATTCTGAGGATCGCAGATTTGACTTTGTCTACTCCTATACTTCCTAAACTTCATGTCTACAAACCAGTTTTACTATCATTTACTTAAATTTTTGCTTTCAGACAGCTTAAATAAATTTATTGTAAAGTGGAACTTAATCATTATTATTAATTAGAAACCAATATTATTTCCTGTGAAAAGTAGATAACTGTATAAAGTAAATAGAACAGAAACAAAATGGAGGGAAAAAAAAAAAGTTGTTGTTTTTTTTTTTGTTGTGTTTGTTTTTTTTTTTTTGAGACAGAGTCTCGCTCTGTTACCCCGGCTAGAGTGCCGTGGCGTCAGCCCAGCTCACAGCAACCTCAAACTCCTGGGCTCAAGTGATCCTTCTGCCTCAGTCTCCCAGTAGCTGGGACTACAGACATGCACTACCATGCCCGGCTAATTTTTTTCTATACATTTTAAGTTTTCCAGCTAATTTCTTTCTATTTTTTAATAGAGATGGAGTCTCACTCTTGCTCAGGCTCGTCTCAAACTCCTGAACTCAAACGATCTGCCCACTTGGGCCTCCCAGAGTGCTAGGATAACGCCGCACCCG